>CANXYI010668243.1:0-12728 GCA_948208565.1 Hura crepitans
CATGTTCTTATCGATGTGAAAATATCATATGCACGTGAATGCGATGCGCTAATATGCTTAAAATGAATTTTTGACTTACAAGTATGTTATGGGTGTTATAAATGCATAAAGAGGCAATGTATGACCAATTCAAGGTAAATATTGGAGAATGCCATAAAATGGTTGTTTGAGTCGCTATTTGTGTGTTTATGTGACATATTGATATGTTGTGTGTTTTGATGCCATTATACCTTAAAAATGGATTTTACAGGTGTAATGGAAATCAATAGGCCTAAGTTAGCCAAGTGTATATGTGTAGGCGATGCAAAGGTGCAACGAGGCCAATGGTATTTTTAAAGTAATATAACTATATAAAAAGTGAAATTAGTTTATTTTACAAATAATGACATCTTTAGTGATGCTTATATAGTTAGAAAATCTAATTTAGATAAGTTGACCAGTCAACTAGGATTGAACTGGCTACTAGCATACCTTTAGGTATAAGACCTGCATGTCATTGATTTACATGCTGATAAGCATTACAACCTTTAGGACTAATTTTGATTACGCATCTAATGATGTGAGAGCCTTCAAGCTTAAGATTATGTGCCCATGTGCATGAGAGCCTTTGAGCCTAAGATTTACATACCTAAAGGGTATGAGAGCCTTTAGGCCTAAGTGTTATGCAAATGCAAATGTGAAAGCCTTTGAGCCTAAGTTTATGCATCTGAGGATGTGGCCTTCAAGCCTAAGTAATTCTGTTATCTAGTATTGGTTAGTTATCTTATTAATATGGGCATAAATTTAAAACTTAAATGCCTTAAAAATGCATAATTTGGTTTTATATGCTAAATGACACTAATAGGTGATATGTGAACATAATGAGGCCTAGTGGCTTTAAATCGGTCTTAAAGTGTTTAAATGTGTTTATTAGCAGTAAAATAGCTTTAAATGATAAATGTATGTTGTTTTAACTCAAAATACCTATATGGGAAATAATGTATCAATATGACATATAAGGTGACTATATGCTATAGGCATATTCCTTAAGCTTACAAGCAAAGAATTGGTTATTTTGAAGCTTGGTAAGTTTCTTAAATAAATTCTTATCATGTGTGAACTATTAATGCTATGATTATGATAATGATGTGAAAAAGAGTCTTAGGGTGATTTCAAACTTTATGACTTGAAACATGTAATATAGTATTCCTTGTAATGCATGATTATAGTGTGGTAGCTTACAAGCCTATATGATGATTATATTACATATCTCATGTATTATAGCCTATTAATGTGTGTTATAAGAAGTTATTGTATATTTTGGCATAATTGATATTTAAAGGGATTATTATTGTGTGAAATGTGCATGGTTGCACATAAGACACCAAATATGCATGTTTATGATTTTAAAAGAAAAAATGACTTGTTTGTATTATGGACATGCTATACTAATCTTTTTATGTGTTAAAGTGATTACACCACTAAGCAAAAGCTTAGTGCATTGCTTGTTTGTGATGCATAAGTAATAGGGTAGTAGATTAGAGCCAAAGCTTCTGTATATCAAGAGACACAAAAATTACCCCTGCCTAGGTATTTTTGTACTCTTTTGGTACTAGTGATGTGATGTAAATGTAATGTTTAAATAACTAGTGTGCTCTTATGATTCCAGAGGGATTGGGTCTAATCTACATTTTATAGCGGGTTTTCGTATCAAATATTTTAACTATGGATTTACTTTCTACTTCATGCAAGTTATGTGTGATTAATGATATTACATGTGAGATTGTTGATTGTGGGGTGCCTGAGGCTCATTGAGTTTATGTTTTGATTTAGAGGGTTAGAAAGACCTATTTAAGTTGGTGATGAATGTAATGATTATATAAAAGTGTTTTTAAGTAGGTAAAAATTTGAGAAAGTGTCTCGGTACAGCTATTATGATGTCGGATATCCTACACAATAACCCTAATGCTTACCTCAATTTACATGCCAAAAGGGTTTTTGATGTTTTATTTCATTTTCATGTTAAGAAATGCTTTGCATGTACATATCCCCATTTAGGTCCGATGTACGGATCGGGCGAAGTGTACCACACAAATTGTTGTAATGTTATATGTATAATGGTTAATTAATTGGGATATGAATATGACATAATAGTAGGAAATGTATTTATGTGAAGTTATGCTTTTAGCGTTATGAGTACAATATTATAATATATGTAAGAATTGGGGATATAGTGGAATGAAAATTTTAACAAATTAGTAAGAGATCATAGTTAATGAAATCATATAAATTTCATGTTTGTGTATATGTCAGTGCTTATGTGATTGTCCTATGAGCACATGTGATACCTTGGATTATAAGGAACTACAAGGTAAGTGTGATTAAGGTTATGATCAAAAGATTGTTATAAAAGTTTGTGAATAAAATAGGGTATGCTAAATAAGTAATGCTTAGTTTAGGAAAATAATCTATGTGTGAATAAGATATGCTATGAAGATGTGTTGCAAACAATTTTTATGAATATTTTACAATAGTGAATTATCAATAGCATGGCTATGTGGAACTGGATTATTTTATGATAGTTTATGTACCACTAAGAAATTTTTGCTTATTGTGTTGGTGTTTTCTATGCATAGGTGGTAGTTTTGGCATCAATAGTTGAGGTAATTGTAGAATGGAGTCTGCAACTAATGAACAAGGGGATCTTATGTAATTTGCATATGCTTGTATTATTTTGTTCATATTTTGTTATTCAATTATTTGATTTTTAGTTAATTTTTTGATTACTTTTGGTTGTAAAGTTCTTATGCTGTGGTTTTGTATTTCCTTTAAGATTTTTTCCCTTCAATTTAGGCCATTTTTTTAATGGCACTATTCTCATTTTGAGTATTCCATTGTTTGGAGTTGTGATTATATAATGTAACACACCATAAAAGTGTTGAATGTGATGAGCATTGTGAGGTAAGGAGTTCCTTAAAGGAAATATGTTTGATTACATATGTGCATTATATAGATACATGTATAAGCAGTTAGTTTATCTAGTGCCTTAAGCATTCAATGTAGCACACCTACATTTGGTGAATTCAATTATTGAGATTAGGGCACGACAATTATAATTTGTTGGTTTGGCTATTAAAAAAATTTAAGAAAATTTTGGGATCTATGTCTATGTATGAAAAACTATAGTGAATAATGTTAGCTTATACTTAGGAATAATTGTGCTAAATGATATTTTCTCCTTAAATTCCAAAATGCATGACCCCTTGGTGATTTACATATGGAAATTAAATAGAAGTTTTTATATGCCATAAAGTCTTCATTTGAGCAAAATTTATTTTACTTGATAATTTTATATATTATTCGTATCTAAGATGTGATTATATTGATAAAATATAAAATATGAGTTTGTTGAAAGCTATATTGTAATTTTATTACTTTAGTGTATTTTAGTTATATATTAATAGCTATAGTTAGTATAGTTAAAGTCTTTGCTTAATTACATAAGCATTTTTTATGGTGTATCATATAATATTAGCTAAGGTGTTACATGAACTCTAATGGTTTAAGGTGGTTAAAAGCATAGTATGGTAAATTCAAAATTTTTTTACATTATGTAAATGAGAAAGTTTTAACTTATTGCCTTTGAATGATAATAACATGATGAAAGTACTCATACTAATGTGTTACATATAGCTCAAGAATAACATGAAAAGTTGAATTGTCGTATTATCATACTAATTTGAGTTAAGGTACTATGTTATTTTAATTAAACAATATAAGATTTGAAAGAAAAAATAGTGATAAGAAATTGGTTATCCCTTGATAATCTTAGAGAAGTCATTATGGTATAAGATAGGTTTACTAGCCAACTAAGGAACTACCATTTATTATAGTTGCATACTTTTTTAGCACTTTAGTGTATATCATTTACTTGGGAAGTTACTCCCATGCTTGTTATTTTGTCACATAAGCCATAAAATGTTACATTAATTTATAAGGTATCTAGATACTTAGGTGTCATATATGGGTTACATGTCATATTATCCTTATTATAGTGTCTGTTATAGGTTTATTTTGCTACCGAATAATGAAAGCATATAGAGATAAATAAATATCATAGTATATATTATTCAAAAAGAATAAAATCACTTCAAAACTTTAACATAAATACAATTACTAAATAGAATTAAATTACATAATTATTAAGTTATTTTAATATTTTGTTGTTTTCTAATTTTTTTTGTGAATTTGTTGTATAGAAAAAAATAGATATTATTTATAGAAATTATCATTTAATAATATAAAATTATTATAATTGGATATCAATTCATAAGGTGAAATTAATGCAATTATTAAAAGGTTAATAACATCTAAGTTATTTAATTATTCTTTAATTAATCATTTTTTACTTATTGATGGATTTATTTATGAGTTAATTTAAGTGATGGTTAAGTTATTTACTAAAAAAGTGCATTTATATACTTTAATCCTAAAATATAATAACTCCTTTGTATGTTTAGAAATATTAAGTGCAAATTTTTCATTATTTGTTATTTTTATTTCTCTATAATTAATTAAGGTGACTAGTGTTGTAACATCTGTGAACTGTGGTTCTAGGAATAGTGTAACCCGAGGGGCAAACAAGTGCTCTTTGGGCAATTAGGTCCCATAGAGGTAATTGAAAGGGGGAGTATAGTTCATAAAACTTTGGTTGGAAAGAAAATGGTGAAAATGAAATAATTAAAACTTTTAGTAAAACTAATGAATCATTTCATGCTAAGATTTAGCAAATAGTGACTTTAATTGGTACTATACGAGGAGAGGCCTAGGATGTGCCTCGATTGACCTTAAAATAGCATGCCTTGAATGTTAAAAATTCTAGATAATTTAATAGTAAAGGAATTATAATTTTCTATGGTTGTTTATTATTTATTCAAAATTTCTTAATTACGTGAGTGAATAGTTCTCCTAGTTTCCCTTTCAATTTAGGCTCTCGAGGGTTTAGAGACCCCTAAATTTATAGTTCTGAGTATTATTTACAATGAAAGCATGAATTTTGGATGTCTTGAACATTTTATTTGAATTTTTAAAGATAAAGCATAAATTGGATTAATCAAGGCCATTTAATTGCCATATGGAATGATTATAGCAATCCACCACCTATAATATTACAGGTATTTGTTGTGTGAATGTGAATAAGAGAAAAACCCTCTCTTCATCCTCCCTTTTTCGTCCATGGCCAATGCCTCCTCCATATGCCCTCCCTTTTCTTTATTTTATCATTCCAAACCCTAAAGCACACCATTTTCTTTAAGTAATATATCAAATATTGCCTCCACAATCTCTTTAACATGATTTTTTAAGAAAAAAGCCATAAAAGTGCGTATTTGATGAGATTTTAAAGTTTGGTAAATAGTGACATTATGGTGAGTAAGTAGTTTTTCTTAAGGTTTCTTATTTTTATTAGATAGTATTTGAGGTGAAAAGAATGCCTACATAAACATATTTTGATTTAGAGCTATGTAGATTTTTATAGAAATTTTCTATGCTAAAACCTAATATGTTTGTAGTGTAATGGAGGAATTGATGGAAGAAGAGGGGACCAAGGGTCCTGGAGTGCACGCAGAATGTTTTGGAACTTATTATAAGTGAATTTAATGTCATATGTAGTGTATGTTTACTTTTGCATTATGTTTATGTTAATTCGTGTCTATGGGAGTGTGGTGTTGGTTATTTATATTTTGTGTTTTGTGCTTGGTGAATGTATATATGGTGCATAGGAATGAGATAGAGTACATAAAAGAATGAGAAGGAATAATATTTCCATGGGTGTGATTGAGCTATAACTAAATAGTATGTGTAGTTAAGTCATGTATGGAATGTAAATAAATTATTAAGATAGTGCTAGGCATGATTAAAATAGAAAGTTAATAAGAAATTACATGTATGTGTTGTTTGACCTTATGGCTGAGAGGTATATAAAAAGGCATTTGTGTATGTGTAAGGATAACTAAAGATGTAAGGCATAAATGGAATAGTAATTAAGTCACAAATGTGATTAAGGTGTGGGGGTTAATGAGTAAACGAATTTAGTTTAACTTGTGTCGTATGTCAAAAATGAGTTAAATATGTATGCATTAGTAGGTGTACAGTCAAGTTAAAACAAGTGCTTATGTATGTATTTCCATTACAAAAATGTGCATGTGAGGTATGGTGAGTATAATAAACATGAACGATTAAGGACATGGTGAAAACATAATATGCATGCATAAGAAATGTGTATGGCCAAATGGTGCACTAAGAGTAAAGGTGTGTGTGCATGTGTGATTACGCATGTGTATGTAATGTAAAAAAGTTAAGAAGTAAGATGACCCTAAGTAAAAGCTAATAGATTATGCTTGTGCATCTAGTGGCCGTGTGGTAAAGGTAAGGATCGCAAAGTGTATGTTATAGTGTTCAAGGGTATTCCAAGTGTTCTTATGCTTGGGGAGAGTGTGATTATGAGAATTGAGTGATTTATAATGAAATAAATAAATAAGGTGTGTTATGATAATGTAATTGGAAAGTAAAGCATGGAAATGAAATTAGCATAATCAAATAGGAATTCAAGAGATGTAGCATGGTGTATTAATAGCAAGAATGGCTAATAACTATTGCTAAGTATAATGAGAAAAAGGGATGGTTGATGTTTGACTCAAAAGCTTATAAGTAATGGTGAATGAATGTGATCACGTGTATCTTTGAATACCATAGTACTGGTGAGGAATTATATCAGTTAGACATGAATTAAATGACATAAAACTAGTGAGTATAGAAAATGATAGTAGTTAGCCCATATTAGTTAGACCACCTATTTGATAGGTTGATCAATCAACTAAAGAGTTAGTAGTTGCTAGGGGCTTGATCTATAAGGACCTTAGCCTACTGTGTGGTGGGTGTAACCACTGGACATTGATGTAGCCTATACCCTCTAGGTATTGGGAGGTCCATATTGATTGATCTCAACCATCTAAGGTCATAGAAGGTGTGCACAGACTAACCCCTACCTCCTGGAAATTGAGAGGTCTATATGAACTGATCACTGCTACCTATTTTGCAGTGGCTACTAGGTGGACCATATGCATTGATCCTTGCTACATATGTTGCTATTGATATTGAGATGTCTATAAGGGCTAATCCCTACTATCTATTGATGATGAGATTTGGGATATTAGGAGGTCCTCTATAGTTGATCTCTATAATCCTGCTTTTTGGATGGTCTAATTAGACTGATCCTTGCCATTCTATATTAAAAGGTTCTATAAAACTGATCCTTACTATCAGATGGATGGTGTGTACAGATGTTAAGGCCCAGAATATGGGCTACTATAATAGGTGGATCCCGTTATCTATTGTTTGATAGTGCCTCCCGTGTATGGGTCGAAAATGATAATAATAATAATAATAATAATGAATTAAAGCAAGATGTTATGATTAATCAATAAGGTAAAACTAGGAATAGATTGATGTCTGACATATTAAATCTAAATGTACAAGGAACACTTTAATGGAATGAGTTAAGGGTATAAAGGCATATAGGTATAAGCACAATAATATGTGGCATGCATTGGACGTAAAGGTAATAGCATGCTAAAATGAGTACAATATAATTAAATGCTTTATGGCTATGGAATAAAGGTATATAAAATGTGAGGACTTAAGGGAAAAGGCATAACGTAATTTAATAACCTATACATCCGTAAATAAATGAAAATAAGATGTTAGTGTATACAAATTACTTAATGACTTTCATACTTGTATAAGACTAATAATATAATAATGGCATACACTTATAAACAATTAATTCTACAGGCTTGTGTGATATGTGTGTTTTATAAAATGCATATTATCTTAAATTCACCATTGAGTATATACTCAATGTGTCGGTCCTCCGATGTGTAAGAGTTAGATGGTAGATAGCAATATTGCTTTATGTGGTAGTGTAACATGAATCATTTGAGGAGAATATTCCAATTCACATATCTATGTATAGGATCTACATTAGTGTCACCAATGTATGATGGAGGTTTTGGTCTTAGAGGTAAGATATACGATATGGTCAGTAAAATTTCAAGTTGTGTAAACATGTATGTTTATTCACTTATGATAAATTATTACTTTGATTGATGTATGTATTGTACTGATTGTGATGCTGATGCAATTATAAATTACATGAGAAAGACATGGGGATCAGATGGACCCGATGATAGTGGAATTATTTTAGAATAGTTTTTGAAGTGTTTTACAAGTTTAGAATTTTAGGATTTTCAACTGGACAACTATTATATTGCCGAAATTTGAGTAAATTAGCACTTTTTCAAATAATTGGGCTTTTTAAATAATATTTTGCATGAGGTTAAACATGGTTAAGTTAGAGTAGAATAGATGGGTTACCTTTTAGGACGTGACATCTTTTGTTCTATCTAAAAATAGATTTGGATAAAAGTGTTATATTGGGTTGTATCAGAGTAGGTTTATGCTATTCTAGGCAGAGAAATGCATAAGTGTTATAAAATGAGAAAGGTATATTGATGCTAGTTGCATTATTATAGGTTAGTACTTGTTCTTGAGTGTCGAATATGATAAGTAAGTGCACTCTTTTTAAGGCAAAGGTACTGGCAGATGCACCACTGTAATAAATGTTTAGAAACCTCTTCCTCTATCAAGAATATGGTTGTGATAGCCTAAGGTAGGGCAAGATGTATATCTTGAGATCATAGGTAGGGTGGAGTCAATTGATTTTCCCAAAGGGAAATGAGCGATGAATCCTTTGATATTATGAGGTGTTCATGAACATTTAAATAGAAATCTTAAGGGTGAGCTATTGTATTAGGTCATAACATTATAAACTATTAAACTATAACCCTTGTGTAAGCCTATATGCGTATGAAATTATTTCATTAATTAGGAAGTAGTAATGAATTTAGTATAGTGGGGATAATCACAAAACTATGGACATAGCTAGCACTGTAGGAATTTAAACTTTGATTAGTATAACTCACTCATTTCCTATATGTGACTAAATGATAGAGGGAAGACCTAGCAAGTGTTGAGGGTGTTAAATAAGTGAAAAGATGACTTTTAGTCACAAGCTATATGATTTGAGTAGTCCCTAATAGTAAGAGATCCTAGTAAAGATAACTTAATAGTATAGTTGCCCATAAGTCAAATGGATCTAGATGCTTACTAAGGAGAACAATTGAAACCTAGTACCTAAGAGGGTACATGTATGGGACAGGTATGAACGGGAATGAGACTTATGTTTAAAGCAAAATGATTTGATAGTGTTGATAAGGGCATTCTAAAAGAATGATAGTGATAAATGATTACAATATAATTGAATAATAGATGTGCTCTATCGAATGCTAACAATATGAAGGGTATAAGAGAATAAGGAATGACTAAACAAGGTAAAAAAAAATTTTCAATAACATTTGCAATAATAAATTGAATGAGGAGATATGTAGGATGTTCTTGTGGAAAATGAGTAGGTAATGAGTAAAGTAAGTTTATGGAAAGAATTATGAAGATTAATTGAATTAAAATACTTAAGATATCTACCAATGTCCTTAAGGATAAGGGCTATTTTCATTCTTGACTATATATGTGACATTTGGGCTAGGTTATGTATTATTTGCCATTAATTGCATATTGACACCTTGTATATTTGCATTATTTCATCTACATTGCATCTATTATTACATATGCATAGTTATAGCTTAAGCATAACATATATTTAGCCTTGATTTGAAAGGATAAGGTAGCATTACATAATAATGATGAGTAATGATAGGGTATTTGAAGAGATGAGATGATGGATAAAGTAAGTTAAGATAAAGACAGTTAAGGAAAAAAGATGATACTCTTTAACATAGATGGGGCTGGTTTTAGAAAGAAATGAGAAAGCACTTTAGACTTGAAGTTGCTTTAGGAATGAATGATGAGTACTAGATAAAAAAAATTTGAGGAGACATTGTTAGGAAGGATAGGTCATACAAAACTATCAGTTAGAATGATTGTAATTTATGTATATGAGGAGTTATGGTAAATGTTGAGAGAGTTTTGATTCTTGGGTGTTGCAAACCGCTAATTAACCCTTAAAAGGGTAGTAGAATGGCTGAAATGCAATAGATTAAGAAAAATTTAATGGTATCATAGAAGTCTAGAGCCCTTGAAAAGCAAGAAACCATAAAAGAAAAGATGTAAGAATTGTTACTTTAATTGAGTAATGCTATCGAAGGATATGGAATGGTATAATGTAAAGAATTGTATAAGGCATTTAAAGTTACAGAAGCTTGATGGATCTAGAAAGATGAATCAAGACAGTTATCCTAATATAGTCTAAGATGAAATAAGGAATTAATTGTATTCTGAAGTACATTTCATCATAGAGTTAGAATCATACTAATGTCAGATGAAGAAGTGGTAATAAGTGCCTCGAGGCCATTAAAATAATGGGAAGTTTTGGAAATTGAGGACTTGTAGTGGGTGTTGTTGCCTCTCAAGGATAGAGGCATTATTGATATAGTAAGGAGGGTGATATTCATATGATTGTAGAAATTATGAATTCATTTTTTCAAAGAGTTAAGTGTGAAACTATTATAGTGAGTATTAGGTTCAAACATGTAATTAATGAAATGGTATTGATACAATAGTAGGAGTGAATTGAGCTAGTGTTATAAGCATGATAACCTAGTTATCGAAAAATTACCTCACCCATAGAATGAGCATGATAGCCTTGATTTGAAAGGACAAGGTAGCATTACATAATAATGATGAGTAATGATAGGGTATTTGAAGAGAGGAGATGATAAATAGAGTAAGTTGAGATAAAGACAGTTAAGGAAAAAAGATGATACTCTTTAACATAGATGGGGCTAGTTTTAGAAAGAAATGAGAAAAGCACTATAGACTTGAAGTTGCTTTAGGAATGAATGATGAGTACTAGATAAAAAAAGTCGAGGAGACATTGTTAGGAAGGATAGGTCATACAAAACTATCAGTTAAAAAGATTGTAATTTGTGTATATGAGGAGTTATGGTAAATGTTAAGAGAGGTTCGATTATTGGGTGTTACAAACCCCTAATTAACCCTTAAAAGGGGTAGTAAAATGGCTAAAATGCAATAGATTAAGAAAAATTAATGGTATCATAGAAGTCTAGAGCCCTTGAAAAGCAAGGAACCATAAAAGAAAAGATGTAAGAATAGTTACTTTAATTGAGTAATGCTATCGAAGGATATGGAATGGTATAATGTAAGGAATTGTATAAGGCATTTAAAGTTACAGAAGTTTGATGGATCCAGAAAGATGAATTAAGACAATTATCCTAATATAGTATAAGATGAAATAAGGAATTAATTGTATTCTAAAGTACATTTCATCATAGAGTTGGAATCATACTAATGTCAGATGAAGAAGTGGTAATAAGTGCCTCAAGGCCATTAAAATAATGGGATGTTTTGGAAATTGAGAACTCATAGCGGGTGTTATTGCCTCTCAGGGATAGAGGCATTATTGATATAGTAAGGAGGGTGATATTCATATGATTGTAGAAATTATGAATTCATTTTTTCAAAGAGTTGAGTGTGAAACTATTATAGTGAGTGCTAGGTTCAAACATATAATTAATGAGATGGTATCGATACAATCGTAGGAGTGAATTGAGCTAGTGTTATAAGCACGATAACCTAGTTATCAAAAGATTACCTCACCCATAGAATGAGTTAAGTCAGAGAGGGAAGTTAAGAAGTCTAAAGTTGAGACTGAGAGGTATAAGTATTGTTCTAGTGTATTATATGTCAGATATACATATGGGGGAAAAAGAATCCTTAGTAGTTAATGGATGGAAATTAAGAGCACAACCATTTCTAACAATTTTATCTAGTGGTGATTTCGAAATAAAAGTGAATGAGGAAATGCTAAAAGCCCTGTGGTGAAAACATGGATTGTTTTAGAACAAGTGCAATATTATAAGTCTATTATATTTAAAGGAATAGTATAGGACTCTAAGAATGAGATTTGGACTAGTAATCATGGTTACGCTAATTGAACCATAATGTCATACAAACTGTAACATGATAAAAAGTGCAAAATACTACTTACTTGAGAAAAAGATCAAGTGGCTGTAAAAAGAATAGAGATGTATGTATAATGGAAAGGATTATTTGATAATAAGTGTAAAAAAAATACTATTTTGCTAAGTGATGTTTTAAAATGTATAAGCAAATAAGACAACTTAGATCTCATTAATCTATATGAAATTACAGGATATATGAATTGGAGAAAGAATTATAACACTATTGTTAAAGACATAGTAATTATGCAGCATACCTTGAGCATTTACACTAGAAGGATACAAAGTGGATTCTTTTCATCTGCTATTGATGTAAAACATTTGGATAGAGATAAGAATACATTGTAAGGAGATATTCATAAAGATCCTAATGGAGAAGATTTTGTAATTGAGAATTAAAAACAACATTGTAATTGGGAACCTAATAGAAGTAACATAATAGAATCACCTAAAGAATTAAACAATGAACAGAAAGATAATGACAACATTGATGATATTGAGGATATTTTATTAATGAAATTTCTTATAAGGGGAATAATTACTATACCTATAAACCTTAGTTCTAGGAACAGTGTAACTCAAGGATGAATAGTGCTCTTTAGGCTATTAGGTCCCATAGAGTTAACTGACATAGGA
>CANXYI010668248.1:0-11597 GCA_948208565.1 Hura crepitans
CACACACACACATATTAAGTTGATTACACTTGCCAAAAAGATTTCAAAATCACTCACAAAGGTTGCTTGCACTACTCCTTCCTTTTATCTCTATTTTGATCCACTTATCTACATAAACATATTATAGGTAAACTTGTAAAAATCCATATAAAATCATATAACCATAAAAAGTCAAAAATCTAATTTTAGAAACTTGTTCTTGGGCACCTATAGAACCCTAGAAAAATAAGAGAACTTTAAGAAATACACACAACAATTTTTAAGTTACTATTTGTCACCCTTTCTATAAGCTATAGTTTTTTATTCTAAGCTTGTTTTATAGCAATTGAAGGTGAAATTAGTGTTTCAGGCTATTAGTTTAGGGGTTAAAGGTGTATTTATGGCTTTAGATTGATAAAAGGAAAAAAAAAGAAAGGGAGGAGGTGGAGAAGAAGGTTGGCATCAGCTCATGAGGTATGAACAAGTTACTATTCAACCTTTGACCCCCTTATGTTAAGACTTTGACCATATTTATATTGTCTCTCAATCCTATGGTCCTTATTTTTCCTCTACATCTAAAGGCTAATATTTTCTATTTTATCTCCATTCCTCTAAATAATTCTTCTTTTCAATCCAAAATTTAATTAACACTTTTAATGACCTAATTAAACACCTTAAAACATAACCTAGAAGCCTTGAAAAAACCCTACTCCAAAATAATTAAAAACTAATTAAAGACCACACTTTTATCTTTACTTGATTTTTAGAAAATATTTTCTAATGTTTAAAAATTTTGATTCTATTGCCAAAAGAATATTTGAAATATTTAAGTATTAAATTGTATCAATGTTAGACCCCTTACCTGATTCTCAAAGAAACCTAACACGCGATACACTTCCCGTCAGGTCACTTCTCCTAAAATTACTCTAGGGGTAAACTCCTTAACACTTTTGGACTGTTCTATAACTCTATCAGGCATTACTTAGTTTTCTAGACTAAGCCTTAACCATATTCATACATGGTCTAATAGACTCAAAAAAACTCATTTACAGATACTTTTCAAGTTCCAAAAAATTAGACAGCATAACAGCTACTGGGGTGACATACTAAAATTTTTTTCACCTATTAGAAACACTTTCATAGCCAAACAATCCATTCAACCTCTATCTACACCCTTCTAGCCCCTAAGTCAGTCATTTACACATATTAAACATATCAAAATCACACACATAAGGCCTTAGATCTACAATTATCAAAATCATAAGCAACTTTAAACAAACAAAACACCTTTTTATATATAGTACGTCGATGTTTAATATACAAACATAGTAACTCCTATACATGCTAACCCATACCTATAGAATTTTACATAAGTGCCACTACTAAGAAGAAAAAACAACTCTATTACCCTTTAGCACTTGTGTGGCTACACTACACGATCATCGAGGCTGGCTTGCTTATCCTTACTACTTAGGCACCACAACACGGGTACGCTAAGTATAAAACTCTGTAGTGAATTTAAACTATTTAAAACATGCCACATACATTAACACACACAAGTAAGCATAAAATAATGGCCTAACTGTAGTGTGTGAGTAACATGCCAGGTGATTGATGCCATTGAGATGATATGCCATAATTACTTCAAAATTACCAAAATGACACTAGGTCTTATTTATTAAATTTATTATCAAAAATTATCAACACTCATTCTAAAATTTTATTTTATGTTAGTTTAGTTTCATTTCATAGGCTTGACTAGATAGGTGACACTTATAAACAGTAGACTAAGAGGGAACTGAAAAAGTGTCCAGTGGCCCACATTTTAGACCCACTAATTGCTGCATCGGCCTGGTATGATAATAGGGATAGTTTATAGGAACTTCTGAAGTTAGACAGTGGAAAGTAGGATGAGTTTGTGGACCTACCTAATCTAATAAATATACATCAACTTGAACTATTTATATGGGTCTACCCAATAGACTAGTGCAGTGAACCCTTTAGGGACCTTCATCGCTGCACCAACATAGTCTGATATATAGTCAATAATGGTAGCAAAATAGTGGTCTACCTTACAGGCTAGTGCAGTACTTCAATTATAAACCTCGATCGTTGCACTGACCTAGTTTGATAAATAGACAGTCTAGTAGCTGCTAATCCCTAAGTTGACCAATTAACCCACCTAATGGGTGTCTAACTAATAGGCCATTTGACATCATTTTAAGTTTATTTCTTTACAGATCAACTTTTTATAATACTCTATGTCTAAAAATAGATAGTTACAATTTTTATTTGACAATCAAATTTTGACCTGGACAATTATAAGTTAGTTTTAGCCCTACCAAATAATTACGAGTCAATTTTCTAGATTATTTTAACTCTTTTTTTAAGGTAGAATTAAAGGCATATTAAATCTAGTCTAGTCTATTATTTTGACTCAATTATTCACATGCTAAGTAGCTATTTTAAATAGGGTCCCAAAATTATTTTTAACTAGACAGTTATAGGTAATTTTTCTATTTTGCGATGGCCATTTCAAGTTCATTTTAAACCCTTTTTCAAGTCTTTTTTTCACTGCCAATTGCACTCATAATTATACACATCCATAGGCCTAAAGCTAAGCTCAACAATATGTCCCAAATTGCCATAACAATGGCTTCCACACTATGTCACCTAAACATGACAAATTAAGCCCCTTTAAGGTATTAATTTGATGCCAAAATTGGTCCATTTACAAGTTACCTTTTCATGTCATTACAAGCCAATTTCAAGTTCATTTGTCAATCTTTTTCTATCATTAAAAAAATCCCACATTATCTCCATTTCATGCCATACTAATCATACACATTCACCTCGGTCATGGCATATAAACATTGCCACATTCATGCCAATATGTCATGCCATTACACACATACATGCTAGTTAGGCCATAGCTTATTTTCATGCCATTTAACCTTGTAAAGCTCTCGACCAACAGCCTTAAATTGCCTTACACATGCTTTCAATTACATTCAAGCACACATATACACCTTTTAACATCACACAAGCATGCTTACACACATATTATACCATTGTCATGCAATCTAAGCCAATTCACAACTTGATCATGGCTTGGCCACACTACATACATACAAATACAAGCATATTTCACCAATTCCTTCACTTATACCTAACATGCCATCATTAGCAAGCCATATTCCATACAACATGCTAAGCACACATGCCATACACTTAGCTTACCCACCAAAGTACCTCTCATCCTAATGAAGGTACACACTAAACCTCACAATTCTCACTACTTACACCTATAATTCAAACATCATTCATGTCAAATATCTTAGAGGTCATGCCAAATCTACCTTAGCAAGCCATAAACACCTCACACACCACACACACACCTCTCAGCCAAATAGGGAACTCCCTTTTCCATGCATTCTTTTCACCCAATTACCATTCCAAGTATTCATTCTATGTACTATTAATCTAATTACATGGTTAGTCCATCAACTCACACACACTAGCTGCAATTTGACTACTTCCATATAAGGATTTTAAACTTGATTCATAGAAATTTCACACACATGCCTTGAATGACTCAAATTAACTTACCTCACTACTAAGGGAGATGAATTCCTCGCTTCAAGCTTGAAAGAAAATCACCAAATAGCCTCACTTTGCCTTAGCCTCCATTCATGCCATCTCACCTTCAAAAATCTATAAAAAATCACACATATCTCCAATTCAAATTGTAAGCATATAGGCCTTTTTAGAAACACCAAATCTCCTAAGAAATAAATTAAAAAGTGGTGAATTACTTACACATCAAAAGTTGCCTTTTTAGTGCCCTTTGATGCACACTTTAGCTTCCTTGAATGTTCTTGCACTTTAGGGACTCTTATTGCCTCTAACACCTTCACAAATCAAATTTTAACATAATTAGGGAATTTGTGGCAATAGTAGGTAAGGGAAAAGCTTACAAAAAGGAATGAAAATGGTGGACACAAGCTGAAAATGGCATCGAGAGGGAAGAGGAAGAAAGAAAAAGAGAAAGTGGGGTGGTGGGTGGCATTGGCCAAGTGGACACTTAGGTGTCACTTTGGGCCTTATATAGGTGGCGAAGTAGTATGGTTCGGGTCACACGCCACCTGGGCATCCCGAAAAAGATCCATTTCTACAAAAACTTTGGGAAATTTTTAAAAATCACTCATACCTCTAAAAATCATCGTATTTGTTTTAAAAATCCTTAGTCCCATTTAGAGGCTCATAAAATTTCATAGCCAAATTCCAATGATGGGATAGTTAACTAATTGCCTCAGTTTACATGCGAAATCCCAAAATTAAGAAAATTTGCAAATGACTTTGGAATTTAAAAATTCTTTCACTAATGGACTTAGGGGAATTTTTAACCTTTAAGGTATGGCATTTTTAGGTGTGCCTGAGCATATCCCAAGTCATTCTTGGCCTGACTCCCTCTGAGCCTATGACCTAATAGATTATAGCCTAAAATAATTCACTAGTTCTATTAAATCTTTAAATTAATTCATTTTCAACATTTTATGGCCCCTCAAAGTTTCATGACCAATACCCTTACCTTGAACCTCGTCAAGGCGACCTGACACTCTGAGAAAAATTTTCGACCTTAGTGGTACTATTCATAAAGCCTTGACTTACCGTGTTACAATCAATCCTTGATTTTTCTAAGCAAAAAACAAATATTTACAACTCAGCTAAAACTAGATTGCTATTCACATAACAATACAATAAAATCTTTACTCTTATTTTAACCCTTTTAATTACCTCATTTTCATTCCAAAATTTTTCCAAAATTATATTATTATTAATCCTCCCATTCAGTCACATTAGTGTGACTCAAGTTTTGAGAAATACTATTCATATCTCGAGAAGTACTATTTATAACTCTCAGTTTATGAAGCGCTACATTTCTTTCCCTCTTAAGAGAATTTTGTCCTCAAAATTACCTAGATCAAATAGATCTGGATACTACTTGTTCATTTGACTTTCACTTTCCCATATTGCTTCCCTGATGTTGTAATGCCTGCACAACACCTTTACCATTAACATTATTTTATTCTATAACTCTTTGGCTTCTTTTGCCATAATCCTCACTAGTTCTTTTTTATAAGGTAGATCTAGTAGTATCTTAACTTCCATAGCTACCAAGACATGTAAAGGGTTTGATCTATATCTTCAAAGCATTAACACATGGAATACAATGTGGATTTATTACAGCTTAGAGGCAAATCTAGTCTATTAACTACTAGCCTTACATATTTAGTTATTTTCTATAGACTAATAAACCTTATTCTCAACTTGCCCTTCTTGCCAAATCTCAAAACTTTTTTCCATATAGGTACTTTAAGAAAAACTTTGTCATTGATTGCATATTCTATTCTTTTCCTCTCTATGCCAGCATATGACTTTTGTCTATCAGATGCAGCTTTCAACCTATCTCTGATAGTCTTCACTTCCTCTTTAGCATATTTAATCAAATATAGTTCCATCACCTTATTTTTACTTAACTCACTCCAGCACAAAAAAGGAGTTCTATATTTTCTTCCATACAAAGCCTCATATAGAGCCATTCCCAAGCTCACTTAGTCACTGTTGTTATAGGCAAATTCTACTAAGGAAAGATACCAATCCCAACTTTTTTTAAACCTTATGGCATAATTTCTAAGCATGTATTCTAGCATCTAGCAAACATGTTTTCATCATAAGCATATGACAAATTTAGGATTAAAGTCACTCAAGTTTTAGAATTACTTAAATGACTCTCTCAAATTGGTCATCTATCCATAGATGAAATGCTATCCTAAAGTTGAATTGAATGCCTAAGGCATTGTTTAGCTTTTTTTAAAACCTTGATAAGAACCTTGGGTCTTGATCAAATATGATTGATGACGGCACTCCATGTAGTCTTACTACCTTATTAATATACAATTCTATCAACTTTTCTAGAGAATAATCGATTCTCACTAGTATAAAAGTCAGTAAACTTGGTCAATTGATCCATAACTACCCATATCAAATCACACTTGCCTCTAGTCATAGGTAGCACAACAACAAAATCCATGGTGACTCATTTTTATTCTAGCGTTGCTATAGGATGAAGCAATCTAAATAGGACTTAATGCTCTGCCTTCCCTTGCTGGCAAGTAAGGCATCTAGTCACAAACTCTACCACATCTCTCTTTATGTTGTGTAACTAATAAGAAGTCTTCAAGTCCTTGTACATCTTAGTGCTACCATAATGCATTGCATAAGGTGTATTATAAGCCTCTTAAAGAATATGCTTCTTTACTTACTCCACATTTAGTGCACATTAATGACCTTGATAGTACAAGAATCTATATATCTTAAGTTCATATTCAATGGAATTCCCTTCTAGGATCAAACTTATAATCATGTTCAACTTATCAACTTATTTTAGGTATTTTGCCAATAAGGCTTTATCGTCTATGTACTTCATTCTGACATTCATAGCCTTTATAGTTGCCATAAACTTTTTACTTAGAGTATCTACTACCATATTAACTTTCCTTAGATGGTAGTCCATAAGGCAATCATTATCCTTTATTAATTTCATCTATATTCTCTTTCTTAGATATAACTTTTTCTAGGTAAGAAGATACTTTAAACTCTTATGGTCTCTATACTCATAGCACTTCTCTCTATAGAGATAGTGTCTCTAAATCTTCAATGTAAAGACTATAGTTGCCAACTCTAGATCTTGTGTTAGATAATTCTTCTCATATGGCTTTAATTGCTTGGAAACATAGGCAACTACTTTGCCATCTTACATCAAAACACATCTTAGCCCATTTTAAATAGTATCACTATTGATAGTAAAATATTTTCCTAACACTGGTTGTGTGAGAATAAAAGCTTCTATCAATATGGCTTTTAGCTTGTCAAAACTATCTTGACACTTACCGTTCCAAACAAACTCAACATTTTTTCTCAATAGACATTTTATATATGCTACAATCATTAAAAAAACCTTTGACACAATGCCCATAATAACTAGCTAAACATAAAAAAAACTCCTAATCTTAATAGGTTTCTACATGGCTTTCACTCTTTTAGAGGCAATCATGGAAAACAATCTTCTCATCACTTAAAGTCTATAAAACAATCTTTAAGTGTTATTTATACTCTTATTTACTCTTTCAATAAACCAAGAAGTCATCAATGAACACTACCACAAATTGATCCTAATAAATCCAAAAGATCTTATTCATATGATCCATAAAAGTGGTTGGAGCATTAGTAAGCCTAAATGACATTACCAAAAACTCATATTGCTCATATCTAGTTTTGAAAGCTATCTTTGGTACATCTTATTTTTTAACTCTCAATTAATAGTACCTTAATCATAGATCAATCTTAGAGAAAGCACCTACCCCTTTAAGCTAATGAAACAAATCATCAAAGTGGGGTAGAAGATACTTGTTCTTGATAGTCACTTTTTTTAGCTATATATAATGCACACATAACCTCAATGAACCATACTTCTTCTTTATAAATAGTTACAATGCTCCCTATAATGATATACTCAGTCTGATAAACACTTTGTCAAGTAGCTCTTGTAATTGTACTTTTAATTCCTTTAACTCTACTAGAAATATCCTATATAAAGCTATAGATATTTATGTCATGTTAGGTAGTACATCAATCCAAAAATCAAGCTCCTATTCTAAGGGTAAACTAGGTAGCTCTTTTGGGAAAATATTAATAAACTCTAACACTATTGGTATTTGACTTACATCTAGCTCATCCCTTTTAATGTTAATCATATAGGCTAAATAGGCCTAACAACAATTTTTTATCATCCTTCTAGCTATAACTACTAATAAGACATTAGTTAGAAAACCTATCTTTTTTGCTAAAACTATCACATCTAAGCCATCCTCTACCTTGAGAGTAATCTACTTTTTTTTTACAATTTACCTTTACATGATACTTAAACCAATCAGTGGCCAAGATAAGATTGAACACATCAAAAGGTAACTCAATGAAATTGATTGAAAACTCAAGTCTTTGTACTAATAAAGGATAATGTTTGTATACTTTGTTTACTATATCATGTTGACATATTAGGTTGCTAACTATGATCTCTATGTCAAGGAACTCTAAAACTAACTCTCGACCTTATGTCTATGTAGTGCATATATAAGAATCTGTGGAACCCAGATCTATCTAAGCTAATATAGGGAAATCAAAGAGATAGAAGATACCTGAAGTTACTTTTGTAACATTATGTTAGTTTCCATGGACTCATCCAGAGTGGAAATAAAACATCTATTGAACCTTAGCAAAGATTGGAACATTAAAAAATTGAAAAACATAATTATTTATATTATAACAAATTATAGAATAAGAATTTATTGTAAATTCTCTATGCAATTCTAATATGCAATTTTCCTTTTCTTTTGATCTTCTCACCAGGTTATTGCAAACCATAGTGATCTTTAATTGGGAACACCTTTAAGGTAATCCACACAAGAAGCTCATAAAAGAGAGCAACTTGAAAATCCAGGTGCTAGTAGGATTTTCAAGTGGATGAAAGAAGAAGAAATTTGTATGTTTTCAATTGTTTTATTTTGCAATTTCTGCTATAGAAAATACAGGTATGGTGGCTATTGCTATAAAGGTTATTTATACTTTAAATAAAACCTTTTTACATTAGATTTTGACACACAAAATCAGCCTTAAGTCAGACCAGAATAGACCCATAAATTGGGCCTTTTCTATCCTATGCATATAAGCCTTTTAATGGGCTTATGTGTAATTTGCTTTGGCCCCACTTTCATTAATCCTATGTGTCACTGCTAGGCCTTATTTTAGATTAATAATTACTTTGATTTAAGGCCTTTAAACCCTTTAAAAGCCCATAAAAAATTAGAAGCAAGAATAATTAAAATTTAGACTCAATAAGGCTTAAGTCTAAAAACCCTAATTCTTTAGACTTCCTATTTGCAAATAGGCCCAAGCCCATTTACTTATTTCTTATTCGTAATTCATCTTCCAAAGATATCTCATATCATTAGAACATGTAATCTCATTGAATCTTCTTCTAACACCAATTATGTGCATAACCTTATGGGTTTTTAGAACAACTTGGTGATACACAGTGAATTAGAGTCCTAGTCCAATTAGGACTCTATATATTCAATCTTATTGAGATTCAATCTTATTGAATCAATATTAATTCACTAATTGATATATCAATTGAAAACAAGTCAAGAGAGGCATCTAGCTATGCATCATGACTACTCAAGTGCTGGAAAGTCAAGTGCTTTGACTTAACCCATCCATATATAGTTATAGTGTAATAAACACCTTTCACCATCTTTAATCCCATCAAGTTTAAAGTATGAACTTATGTCAACTCAAAGCTTAACTAAGTATGTCTAATTAAGCCCTTGACATATTGTTATGATAATTTCACCTTTATCCCAAAAATGCCCTTTGTGAATCCTATTCACACATGGCATCTTACTTTGGCTAATGATTCCTAAATAAAGATTACTCATCAAAATTATGACATAAACTCCATATTATAATCTAGGGTGGTGAATCCTTTATTGATTACTACCCTATCTTTAAATATGTCATGTGAAGTTCTCATGGTAGGTTTCTAATGTACTTACTTCCCATGTAAGCATCCACATGTTTACTTTAAGCATCTCTATGCTTATAGCTTCTGAGAACTACTATTTGATCCAATTAGAAAGTATAACATGTGTTGATCTATCTGTATTAATAATGTCCTATCTTGTTAATACTACAATCAGGGATATTTAGGTATATCACATTTGCATGCAATAAGAATATCACATCATGAACACTTAATGATTTCCTCTGCACTATGATTTTATACTAGGGACTTTATAACATGGTTTAAGACATTCCAAACAATTATAAGTAATATACAAAAGTACTAGGTTATAAAGGGAAATACCTTTTACATTAATTCAGAAGGCTTAAATGTATAAATATAACACTATTTCATAAGCTCTAGGGCATCTCCTGCTGGCACTATCACCAATGTATTTTATGTTTATTGCATTTACATGTTAATCAAAATTTTCTTGTGATAGTGACTTTATGAGAGGATCAACTATGTTTTGATATGTGGGGACCCTTTTAATTTTCACATCCTATCTATCGATGATCTCTTTAATCAAATGGTAGCACTGAAGTATATGTTTTGATCACTGATGAGACTATAGTTCTCAAGCTTATGCAATAGCCTCATTGTTATCACAATATAAAGGTATTGGATCAACTATGCTTGGAACCACTCTAAGTTTAGAAATGAACTTCATAATCCAAATAGCTTCCTTAGCTATATTGAAAGTTACTATGTATTTAACATTAGTGCAAAATCTGCAGTCATATCCTATTTGGAACTCTTCTAAACAACTGCTCCTCTGCACATAATGTATGTATATACAAAATGGGGTTTACAAGTAGCTTTATCGAATTAAAAGCTAGCACCAGTATGCCTGCTAACCTATGATCTTTTTCTCTAAAAATGAAGAATAAATCCTTAGTTCTTCTTAAGTACTTAAGGATATTCTTGATAGTTACCCAATATTCCTCTCTATAATTAGGTTGGAATCTTCTCATGAAACTCAAAGCAAATGCCACATCAAGTCTTATACATAACATAGCATTTTATCTATATACGTAAACTGTGAAAGACTAAGCAACCTTCTAGACCTATCTTTATAGATCTTGATCCCTAAGATATAGGTTACTTCTCTAAGGTATTTCATGGAGAATTATTTACTTAACCAAATATTCATTAACTAGATGATAGGGACACCATTACCTCTTAGTAGTATGTGATCTACATACAACCCAAGAAAAATGATTGTACTCCTATTAACCTTCTTATAAACACATGGTTTATCCATGGTTTATGAGAAACTAAACTCTTTGATTTTCTCATTAAAATGGATGTTCCAGCTTCTAAAAGCTCACTTTAATACATAAATGGATCTTTGAAGCTTGTAGCCTTAAATGTCATCTATGGATGTAAACCTTAAAGTTGTGTCTTATGCACTTCCTCTAATAATTTTCTATTAAGGAATGTTGTCGTTACATTTATTTGCCAAATCTCATAATCTTAATGAGCAGCTATGGCAAGCAAAATCAGAATGGATTTAAGCATTTTAACTGGAGAAAAGGTTTCAACAAAATTAATCCCTTATCTTTGATAATAACACTTTGATATTATTCAAGCTTTATAGGTAATCACATTACCTTTCATGCCGGTCTTCTACTTGAAGGCCCATTTGCACCCAATGGGTTTTATCCCTTTAGGTGGTTCAACCAAAGTTTATACCTTATTATTATGCATGAAATCCATTTTTAATTTCATGGCCTTAAGCCATGAGTCTGATTTTAAACTATTCAGAACCTCCTCATAACTAGCGGGTTCATAGTCTTTTACTATGGTTACTTCCTTATCCTAGCCCATGAGAAATCCATATCTCTCTGGAATAGTCAAGACCATAGTAAATCATTTAAAAACTTATGTTTCCATAGGTTCTTCTATTATCTCATCACTATGATTAATTGAACTA
>CANXYI010668692.1:0-10622 GCA_948208565.1 Hura crepitans
TTGTCACATTTCTTGAAGGTTTCCATTCCACTATGGACTTAAGTTTACTTAGATCTATCCTGATTCTTTTAACTGAGGCAATGTGTCCCAAGAATGAAACTTCATCTAGCTAAAACTCATGCTTGCTTAATTTAGCATAGAGCTATTTCTCTCTCAAAGGTTGCAACACCAACCTGAGATGCTAATTATAATCATCTCTGGTCTTAGAATATATTATAATATTATCAATGAACACCATAATAAACTGGTCCAAATATGGTCTGAAGATCCTATTTATTAAATCCATTAATGTTGTTGGTGTATTAGTCAACCCAAAAGGCATCACTAAAAATTCATAAAGCCCATATTTAATGTAAAAAGGTATTTTAGGCACATCAGATTCCTTTTTTCAGAATTGATAATACCCATATCTCAAGTCAATCTTTGAAAATACCCCTGCTCCTTTAAGTTGATCAAATAAATGTAGTAGGTATTTGTTCTTAATTGTCACTTTATTCAATTATTTATAGTCAATAGAAAGTCTCAAGGACACATCCTTCCTTTTCACAAATTGTATTGGTGCACCCTATGGTGAAACACTTGGTCTAATAAACCCTTATCTAATAGCTCGAATAACTGCACCTTTAATTCTTTTAGTTTAATAGGGGCCATTCTATAAGGGGCTATTGAGATGGGGGTAGTGCCTAGATATATTTCAATAGCAAATTCAAGCTCTCGCTTAGGAGGCAATCTTAGTAACTCTTCTAGAAAAACATCAAAGAACTCTACTATTATTGGTATTTGATTGATGTCTAGTTCTACCTTTTCTATATTAACCACATGTGCTAGGTATGCTTAACACCCTTTTTGAATCATATGTCTAGTTATTACTATAGAAATAACATTAAACAAGAAGTCTTTTCTTTCATCCACTACTTTGATTTCATCACTATCTACTATTTGAATAGTAAGCCTCTTTTACCTATAATCCACCATAGCATGATGTCTTGATAGCCAATCCATTCCTAATATAACATCAAATTCATTAAAAGGCAATTCGATAATTTTGGCAAGAAAGTTCTATCCTTGGATAGTCAATAGACAATCCTTGAATATTCTATCAACAGTAACATATTGTCCTATCATATTACTGACCATGATTTCTATATCTAAAGGTTTTGATCATGACATCTCTCTCTTACCAAAGTGGCACATATATAAGAATGCATAGAATCCAAATCAATTAATGCGAACATAGGTAAATTAGAGAAATAAAATATACTAGCAATGACATTCGAAGAGTTTATATCCTTACGAGCTCTAATCACATACTACCTTGCTATAGCTCGAGCCTCTATCCTGGTACTAGACTTTTATTTGGGCCTTTAACTCCCACTAGGTTTATCCTCTCTAGTGTCCCTTTAACTCTTAGTTGGGACTGGTGATGATGCTTGATGTTGAGTAGACTCACTTGTCCTCTTTAAGTAATCCCTCTAAAAATGCCTTGTAGCTCTTAATCCATAACATACTCCGAGAATATTCCTCTAACATACTCCACCATGTTTCCTGCCATATGTTTGACATGTTAGATTTATGCTGCTAGCTATTAAAACTAGGGCACTGGTAGTTGATGTCTGTTGACACTATGTAAACTGTCCTCTCTATCTAAATTTCTATGTCTGAGGTGGTCTCTAAGATAATTCTATAGTAGGGTTCTCTTTCTATCTCTTGCTCACCTCTAAAGTTGAGCTTATCTATCTAGTAGTAAATGATCTCTTCTTCTACAAGTTTTCTTTATGTTCCTTTAATATATCTTCCACTGCATAAGCTGCCACAACTAGCTTAGCAAAGTCATCAATCTTGTTTATAACCATTTGCAACCAGATCTTATTATCCAAACCTTTCTCAAATCTTCTGCATCTATCTGGTTTAGTAGGAATTATCTCATTGGAGTATCTGCTCAATCTAGGAAACTCTTTCTCATATTTAGCAATCAATCTCCCATTTTGATTCACATCTAGAAATTCCTATCTTTTCTTCTCAACATAAGTCTATGTGATATATCTCTTCCTAAACTCCTTTAAGAAAAACTCCCAAGTCACCAGTTTAGTTGCTTTATGTTCTAAGATTGTTCTCCACCATAACTATACCTCTACCTGTAATGATGTAGTATATATGAAACACTCTTTTAGAGGCATTTCAGTTGCTCTAGAATCCTCTCAATTCTCTCTAGCCAATATTTAGCCTTAGCTACATCATCTATATTAGCTCCCTCAAAATCAATGACTCCCATCTTTTTAACATGTTCATGATAGGTCTTTTGGAGAGCCTATGATTGTGGTTAATGTTTCTTCTGTACTGGTGGTTATGGAACTAGTGGTGGTGGTTGAGGAATAGTTATTCCTATAGTCTGCCATAATAAATTAGCCATTTGTTGTATCCATGGTAGTGGTACTTGTTCTTATTCCTGTGCTAGCTAAGCAAATGCAAATTATGCTGCATCACTAGGCAAATAAGCTTCTACTCGAGCTAGTTCATTGCCTGTTAGTAAGGCATAACTTGTACCTCTTCTTTTTCAATAATTAGAACCCTTGAATCACTCATCTTTGATATATATCAAAAAAACAAACATCAGCCTCAAGCAGTGTAGTTTCATGTGATGTATAGACATGTCAACCCTATGGCACCATATATGTAGTTTAATGCATTTAGAAATGCCTAAACCTATGCTTTAATACCACTAAATGTAACATCCCCCATTGGACCCTATAGGTGGATCTAAATGAGGGATGCCATATTGTGATAACTCTTACCCAAACCATTTTTAGCCCAAATAAGAAATGACATGAAAACTAACTATTATCTTTACCATTATCTTCTTCAAAGGCCTTTTATATAAATAACACACATATCCCTCTAATTGTCTCAATCTAACAAAATTTCAACAGCACAATGGCTGTACTATAATATATCCCAAAATAAAACTTGCATAAAATATAACTTTTATAATTTCTCAATCATTCTCAACCACTTAGACCCTTTTAGTCCTCATCCCAAATCAATATCTCAAGCATGCACATCATAACATGCAATCTCATCCATACACAAGCACATTATAACAATATAACCTGTATAATGGGTTTACATTCTAGATACTATAACATAAAACTCTAGTCCTAATATGCTTACATATGAATGCCAAATATTAATATTATTACATCACACTACATAACCAAAATACTTGATAAGATTTTCCTTGAACGACAATGCACTATTATTATTAAGGCTATCTAAAACTGGCTATATATTACCTACACATTGAAAACATGATGCACTAAGCATAAAGCTTAGTGATGTATTCAATAAAATATGCTCACACACAAATGCATACAAATGCACACTTACCATATATTACCATGCAAACATGTCATACCAGTTACACACACATTATGATACACATTCATTACCTTTATATGCTTGATTCTCTATTATGTTCCAATCATATTATATGTTAATCCATTTTATTTATATCAATTCTTATGTTCATTTCATAAAGCTTATAATTACAATTTCTTTACTTTCCCATTAACTAGCCCATATTTGATAGACATAAATCCCATTACTAGACATCGGGATCATGATGTGCAGTGGCTTACATTTTGGGCTTGACGGCTGCTACACTAGTGTAATAGTTTATCACTAATTGTTTAGTGATCTTCATAAACATCAACGGTAGCTGCACCTACAAAAATACATGTGCAGTGGTTCTGACAAACCTGCCAGTAGCTGTAATCACATGAAATATCATGGCATGCCAATGTATACTATTTATCACAACAATGTATAATATTTGTTTGTGTAATGGCATAAATGGACTTAATGACAGTCACATCCACATGAACATGATACCAATATCTAGCAGTTGCTTATACCCTAGTTGATTGATCAACCTATCTAGTAAGTTGTTTAACACATATGGGCTCAACATTTCTCATTATACAATTTCATGTCTCATGTTCATTTTACTTGTCACATAACCATGATCATATCTTTCCATCACCTCATTGTCACCATTATGTTTATATGGCATTCTCATTTGAGAGTTCACATACCATAATCATAATTGATAATTCATTTTTACAAGCATTACACTTATGTCACATTATAACTCATATGTAGCACACATGTACACACATTATGCATAACACATACATATCCATGATATACCATATTTCTATCATAATACATTCTTAATCATCAAACATTGATTTAACATTATTATTTATGCAAATATATCACATTTACAACTTAATTGCACATAATGTCCAAAATTATGATTTTGCCCTTTTTATTCCATATTGCACTACCAAGTGTATAATTTAACCATACATCAATTTAATCCACTTTTAACCATTATTATAAGTTAATTATATTTTAAACATTATAATGCCATCAAACTAAACTTATAACAACCTAAACCACTAAAATTAACACTTCCATGATGGTTTTCTAAGGTAAGAATGCATAAACAAGAAATGTGTTCACATATTTTATTCAATACACTGACAGAGCTATTATTTAGTGTCCCGAATGTCACTTTACTATTTCTCCTTGCCTTTAGAATGCCTTTCTCCTTCTTTCTCTAAGTTCCATAATAGTTATATAACTAGAAATATTCAAAGAAAATTATACATGAACCAAAAATTGAAAATAACACCTGTACCATTTTTTCATGCACCTGTAATATCATAGAAAAATAATAGGACCTCAATAATTTGCTTATCTTAACTTTTAATCTTTCAAAACCCTAACTGAATTTCTCTTTTTTCTCTCAAAATAATTCCTTTCCCGAGAAAGAATCAGGAGAATAAGAAACTATATGCAATGAGGAGCATTTTAAGTATAATATTTAGGGGTTCCGGGTTTATTTTTGGTGCGTTTGAACAAAAAAGGGGGAGGAGCTTTCTCTTTGCTATGACATCAGCCACTTTTAGTGGGAGGATGAAGAAAACTTGTGTTCATGTGTTGTATGTACACAAAAGCTCATCTTTTTATATTATTAACACCAACGGTCTCGATTTAATCAAATTCAATCCAACGGTGCATATTTTTCTTTTCTTTTAATCTTTGAAAAATTATTCTTAATGTTTATGATCAGCTAAAATACTTTTTAAGACACCAAAAATTATGGAATTTCATAATTAAAGGCCTCCTCGAAGCTCGTGTGAAAAATACAAAGGAAATACACTTAATTTTTCAATCATGTAAATACAAAATTAGTAAAAATACTTATCGATGTCAAAAAATTATAAATCTTTCACCATTGGACTCGTTAGAATTTTTGACCTTTAGGGTATGATATTTTTAGGTTAGTCTAGGCATATCCCAACCTTCTCATATCACAGCCTAAACTAAGGCCATATTCCAATAGATCTCAATGTAAAATAATTTTCTTGTTCTTCCAAAACTTTTAATTCTTTTATTTTAGGCCTCATTTTGCCTTTTAAAGTTTCATGTCCAATACACCCCTATCTAGATCAACTTAGTAGGGCTCAATACCTTAGAATCTAATTTATGATCCATGGAATACTATTTATAAAGCTAAGTTTATGGGTGTTACACAGACGATCATGATAATATCGATAACCATCATCATTAATCTGAAACTTAATAGGCTTCCCCTCTTAAATCATGCATATGACATTTTAAAAACTATGACCATCCTTCTGGGCATCCTTAACTTGTTGTAACAAACTTGGATTAACCTAAAGCTTAGCTAACAAACCCCTATTATTAAGCAACTTTAAACTAATATTCATTGCTTTCAAGATTGATATAAGCTTCCTGCTCAACACTTCTACCACTACATTAGCCTTCCTTAGATCATAGATAATAAGGTAATCGTAATCTTTTATTAACTCCATCCATCTCCTCTATCTCAAATTTAGCTCTTTTTATGTTGGAAGATACTTTAGACTTTTATTGTCAATGTAGACATAACATCTTTCTCCATATAGATAATGCCTCAAGATCTTCAGAGCAAACACAATTGTTACCAATTCCAAATCATAAGTGGGATAGTTTTTCTTATAAGGTTTCAACTATCTTGAAGCATAGGCAACTAGCTCGCCTTCTTATATGAGTGCACACCCTAACCCATTTAAAGAAGCATCACTATAAGTGGTGAACCCTTTTCTTGAAACCTACTAAATAAAATTAAAGCCTCTATTAACATGTTTTTAAGCTTATCAAAGCTCTCTTAGCACTTGCTATCCCATACAAACTTAGCATTCTTCCTCATAATACATGTCATAGAGGTTGCAATTAGAGAAAACCCTTGAAAAACCTCCTATAATAACCTACCAAACCTAAGAAACTTATAATCCTTATAGTATTCCTCGGTAGCTTTTATTCCATTACAACTTTAACTTTACTGGGATTTACCCTAATACCCTCTATTGAAGCTATATGCCCTAAAAATGACACTTTTGTTAGCCAAAACTCACACTTATTAAGCTTTGCATAGAGTTTCTCATCCCTCTAAATCTATAGAATAGTCTTCAAATGCTTCACAAGATTATCCTAGCACTTTGAATACACAGAATGTCATTGATGAAAACCACCACGAACTGGTCAAAAAATGGCCTAAAGATTTGATTTATAAGATCCATAAATGCTGTCGGTGTATTGGTTAACCCAAACAATATCACTTAAGAACTCATAATAGCCATATCTCATCCTAAAAGCTATCATGTGCACATCTACCTCTCTTACCCTTAGCTGATAATATCCAGATCTAATATCAATCTTAGAGAACACACCTTCCCTTTTAAGCTGATCAAATAGATCATCGATCTATGGTAAAGGGTATTATTCTTAATGGTAACTTTGTTTAGCTATTTGTAGCTAATAAATATGTGACACCCCCTACTGGATTCTCGAAGAAAACCTAATAAGTGGTGCACTTCCCATCAGGTCACCTATCCTGAAATTTCCCCCATGGTCCTTCATTTAACTTTTACTTATGCCACACTAGACAGTTCTATCTAAGTCCAAAATCATTCTAGTTGGTTCCTATAATCTATTTAGGTTAGTATCTTTATGGTTCAACCACTATAGAGAGAATTTGACACAATTTAGTACTGTTTAAAAATCTACCACCACAACGGCTGCCTAAGTCATTATCCCAAAATTACTACTCACTTGTAAACACTTCAATATTATTTATCATATCTCCTGGATCTATCTAGTCCTCCGGGTATCATCCTATCAACCACAAATACTATCACATAGTAATAACAGGCCTCAGGCCATAGATAAACACACACACACACACACATACACATATATATATAGATATATATCTAGAGCCTTTAGCTTATAACATCAATAAGTATTATTTCTATACACATATTCATAAGGAAATATATAGGGTTACTTTACTTATATCAACAATTTAATGTTTACTTATATACATAAAATATATAGAGCTTAAATACATGGTTCTACCTAATTCCCACCTAGGCACATGTATATCAAAAAAGTACAACCTTTACTTCTTGTTCTTTCTTAATTATACTTTGAACTCTCATTGGTGCACTTCACGAGGTAAGATTTTGCTTTTGAGTACCTGCACACCAAAATAGGTATGCTGAGTATACAAGATACTCAGTGATTAACTTAAAGCATTCAAATCATGGCAATATATTATTTCCATACTTGTGCAGTTAATAATTGGTTTTTACTTCATTGTGTGATTTAATTATTCAATAGGGTGCCAAATTACTAAAATACCCCTAAGGTATTTATAAGTCCTAAAATAGTGTTTTTGACTCACATAAATTATTTAAAGTAGTTATTGCATTCATAGCATGCATATTTGACATTAATCAACTTATCTGGCAACATATATGTAAAACGACCAAAATACCTTTTAGCCTACATTTTATTAGTTACTCAAAAAAGGCATCCAATTATGCTTAATTTTTATTTCTAAGATTAATTCAATTATTTACTTAATTTAATTCACTGCTTCAACTAAGAAGATAACACTTAAAAACATTAGATCTAGAGGGAAAATAAACTAGTGCAGTGGTCTCCATTCTAGACCTACGCCGTTACATCGGCATGTGTGCCATAATTGAAATCAGCCTTAGCCTCTCTAGACACAAGTAAATAATAGCTGTGACAAAATAAAGATCAGCCCTTATGCCTCCTCAGCCACCAATAAGTATCATTAACAACTGGGTGACATAATAGAGATTAGCTCGTAGGCCTCCCCAGCTACCAATAAGCATCAATTATAATTAGGTGACATAATAGAGATCAACCCATAGGCCCCTCAACAACTAATAAAATCATCGTCAATTGGGTGACATAATGGAGATTAACTCGTAGACCTCTCTAGCAACCAATAATGTTCACTGCCTAAATATTATATAACTAGTGGTTGTAAAACCCTAAGTTGATCGGTCAACCCATCTAATGGGTGTCTAACTAATGGTCCAAGTAGCTTAATTTAAGTTCATTTTATTAACCAAAAATATTCTTATAATATTTATAGTCCAAAAATAGATAAAATTTTTATCACGTACTTTATTTTTCAGCCGGTCTAGTATAGCCACATTTTGGCTTTACTGGGTAAAAATTCCAAAATAATATTTAATTCTGCTATTATTAAAATTCAAGATCTAATATGTTATGAATTATCATGGCATTGATACTCAAAAAGTTAACACTTTCTGTCTAGTGAAATTTTTGGTTTAGGTATTGGTCAACTAGATAGTTATAGGTCATTTCGACCACTCTTCAAGTCAAGTTATGGGATTGTTTTAAGTCCAATTTTAACCCATTTTTCAACATCTTTTTAAACACATTCATGGGAATAAAGCCAAACACATCAGGGTTAATTCCAAGGCCAAACCATAGGCATAAAAGCCATTCATATACAAGTTTCAAATTTAGCCCCAAAGGCATAAAGAAATAATGCAATTACATAGCATCTTTCAAGCTACTTTTTTTAAGTCTATATTCTAGGCCTTAGCCAGAAGTTTTGGTTCAATGTTATTCATTCATTTATAAGTATATTATCAAGATTTATAAAAGTCCAATTATGCCATGTTCATTGTCCAATTTAAGGTCATTTTAAGTTTATCCATCAAGCCATTAAAGTACTTGTCCATTTCTATACCATTTTACACCAAATTATTAACACATTACACTACCTTTATTTACCAAACATTATACCATACTTATATATATGATTACTCACATTTCATGCCATGTGCATGTGACATACATATCACGCACCACATGTCCCATCATTCTACATCATATACCATGACATACATACATGCCATGCCATGCCATACCTTGACATACCATTCTACCATTTTGAGATCTTACACACACACATGTTTTCCTCACTAATTTCATATACATATCATCCATACATACATGTTATGAACACAATTGTACTCATATACACCCAATTTCAAGCCAATTCTCATAGGTTACTAACCATCACATATGAAATTCTCTAAGAATAGTTCTTGGGTACAAGCATGAATGGCATATTTCTTCATAATTTCTAACCAAAATGGTTGTAATCGTTATTCAAATATACCAAACAATTCTAAATTTAAATTCTAGCCATTATATAACCAAGGCAAGTATCCATATCCATCAAAATACGCAAAGAAATAAAGCTAACTTTGTAAGCTCTTCAAAACATACTCCCTAACTCATTAAGTGTTCACTTAACCAACACTAACAAAGAGCAAATCAATCTAACACTCAATATTTTAGCCATCACAAAAGCCCCATTCATCAACCTAGGCATCTTAAAACATGAAGAAAAGGCTTGAAGTCCACTTACTTATGACATAAGTCCCTTAAATCCATAAGAATAACACACTGGCCAACACCAATAGTAGCTTCCTTCCTCCTCTATGGACCTTAAAATGCCATCCCAATGCCACAAACACCTCACACACATCATCACATAGTGTTAGGCATAATCTAGCATAAAAAAGGAGCCAAAAAAACCCAAGAAGTGGAGAAGAATCAGCCAAAACTCACCTCAAGTTCACTATTCTAGACTACTTTAAACTAGTCAGCTTCTATGATTTTGATCTCCCAAAAAAAATCCTTTTTAGTTGATTCTTATTCCTTATGGTGCCTAACACATAAGAGAAAATTTATCAACTAGAATCACTCAATATTGTGGTCGGATGAAAAAGTTATGGCCTTTCTCCTCCCTCTATGGCATTGGCAGTAATGGTTGGAAGGAAGAAGAAACCATCCTTCAATTCAAGTGGAATTCCACTTGATGAGTGATATTTGCCACTTGGAAACTTGCTTAGCCACTTGGCATGGTGTGAGGCCTATATTAATATGTCAAGGTTGTCCCAAAACTTCCCGAACCATCTCAGTTTTGTGGTAAACTTCAAAAATTCATAGTAATTCACTCGGACTTCAAAAAATTACACCATTTATTTTTAAATTCATATCTAATCCCTTCCACCTACTTATAAATTTTCATTGCCAAATTCCTTTGATAGGGCAGTTTTCAGACTGCCTTGATTTGCATGCCAACCTAAAAAATTATGAGAATTTGCAAACGACCTTTGATGCCAAAAATT
>CANXYI010668696.1:0-14414 GCA_948208565.1 Hura crepitans
ATGGACCTGCCCCCACACTTACCAACTAGCCTAGGGCCCTTGACAAGTGGCAAGATTAGTGAACAAGTGGAGTTTTCCACTTAAACAAAACACATTCCTCTCTTGGCAGCCAGTAGAAGAACCAACGCCATCCTCACCTTGAACCACCATTTTCATCATCTTCTTCAGCTTAATTCTAGAATTTATGCTCGCTAAAAATTCATTTGATGTGTTAGGGACTTAAAGGAAAAAGAATCACAGTAAAAGGAGCTCCCAAGAAGAAATTAAAATCCCTAAAGTTTTCTAGATAGAACCTATCTAGCAAGCAGCTAAAGTGAGTTTGTTTCTAGTTTCTTGAGTTTTCCTTTGGTTTTTCTTATTGGAATTAGTTGTGTGAGATGCCTAACATTTGTGGGAATGGATTTTTATAGCTCTTGAGGTGTTTTGAAATAAAAAGAAGCTTGAAGAATGGAGGAGAAGGGGACGTGGCAGGCTAGAAGTAAGTTTTGAGAGGCTTAAAGTATGGATTCTTGTAAGTTTTGAGAGGCTTAAAGTATGGATTCTTCCTAATTTGAAGCATGAGGTAAGTGAATTCTATTTTTCACTTCATGTCCTTAAAATTTCAATAGCCTCTCTTTGGGTTTAAGGATGAGTTAAGCATGTAAACTAGCTTAGAAAGGTAGATGTGTTTGAGATATGGTTGTATTTAGTTTATTGATATGTGAATTGTATGGTTATTTAATGAAAAAAGGCAAATGGATGCTAAGCACTTAGTAGCCAAGAGGTATTCATGGTGTTTAGGGTTTGTGAATAATGCTTGAAGTGTGTTTAGGGTGCTTGAGGTATGAATTAATGGGTTTAGAGTTAGTATGTAATTGAATTCCTTGTAAATTGATTGAAGAACACATGTCGACATAAAGGTATGTGTAGCTGAGAGTTATGACAAATTTGTGAATGTGTATGGTTTGTCTTAATGGTCCTATGTAATGCTTGATGCATGAATTAGTGATATGGTATGTAAGAAGAGGGATGTATGTATGAATGGGTGGTGATTACACTATGGCCGAGACATGTAAGGCATGTGTAATGGCATGGCTTGCATGATACATGGTATATATGTGTATGTGAATATTTACATGGTAGTGTTTGGTATGAATGTATGATAAATGATGTAAAAGTACATGTAATGGCAATAAATTCTTTAGTGGCTAAAAGGCATGGATGCCATGGGAAGACATGGTAAGCATATCATGTGTTCAAGCTTTATGTGCATGAATGATATGAGATAATGTTCATATAATGCATGATATAGAATTGGCATGAAACTAGGTTCAAGTATATCTCTAAGTGGTATGTAATATAGGCAAAAAATTTGGCATGAATAATGACCTTAAGTTTGGCTAGAAATGATGTGTGAAAAGTTATTTGTTTTTGCCTTTAAGGGCTATATTATGTACTTGCACAATGTGCTTAAATTTGGTGCCTATAATGGCTAATTTGGTGAAATCTTTTGTAATGGCATATGAGCCAAAGTTGTGATTGGCTTCAAGCCTATGAATACATGACATAACTGGTGAAAACTGCACTAAAAAATAGGTTGAAATGGACTTGAATACCTTAGTATAACCTTACCGTAATGACCTAAAACTGTACTAAATGACCATTACCTGAACCATAAATTCCCTGGATAGCAAATGGCCTAGATTTATGAAATACTTATGGAATTAAATTCAGCATAATATATCATAATTATTAGTACTTAAACCCTTGAATATATTTTCTGGTAATTCACCCGATACAACCAGTTTATGGCCATACCAGACCAAGCTAAATACCCACTGTGCTGTAAAATTTATAACTTTTTATTTTTGAGTTTATAATATTATAAATAGTTAATAAGTAAAGAAATGGAGATGGATTGATGTTAAATGGTCCACTAGATAGAGACCCAGTAGATGGGTTGACCGGTTAACTTAGGAATCCTTAGCAGCTGTTACATTATCTCCTTTTCAATTAGGGCCAGTATAGTGGCATAGGTCCCTATTGAGGCCATTATACTAGTCTGTTGGATAGGCAACTTCCTATCTTTGCCATGTGATGCTAGATTTAATATTGCTAGTGCAGCAGCGTAGGTCCTTGAGGGCCACTGCACTAGTCTATTAGATAGACCAGTTTGCTAGGCAGACACAACAATGTTATCACTGAACATTTACATGATGTCGGTATAGCAGTATAGGTCCCTGAGGGCCACTGTATTAGTGTGTTGGATAGACTAGTCTACTGGGCAAACAACTCTATGGTAATTGCACCTTGGGTGCCAAAATGTGATCAAGCTGGTGTAACAGTGCAGGTCCAGAATGAGAACCACTGTACTATTTTATTTTTCCCTCTAGATCTAATGTCTGTCAAGGTTGTCTCCTAAGATGGGCTAGCTGAAATAATTAAATAAGATTAATAAATTTACAAATGGCTATGAAATATGACACAAGGGCATTTTAGTAATTTTCCACTAATAAAGTGTAAAGGCTTGAAATGGTATAGTTTTTGCATAAAATGATTAATATTGATTTAAAACATAAATTATACGAGTTATAATGATTAATTAGTGCATTTAAAGATAGAAATATCCTAAGGGTAACATGGTAATTTTGCATATTAGAGCTCTAAGTTGAACTTGGATAATGGAGTTAGATGAAAATAGGAATATGATGTATGGATAAACTATTGGACATGTTTTTATTGTTTGAATTCACCACTGAGTATTTTATACTTAACGTACATGTTTTGGTGCTTAGGTACCAAGAACAAGGATGTCACCTCATCAAGCGTGCATAGATTTTAAAGGTTAATTTTGAGAAGGTTGATAATGTACAATTATATAGTTTTTGTACTCTATGAACTTTGTTAAGGAAAGTGGATATGATGTATATAAAGTGAATAGGATTGTAATTATGTATATGTATAGACAGATTATGTTGTAATAATCAGTTGTTAATCCTTGTGTGTATGAACGCTTTATGTATGTGATTTGTGAGCTAGGGGCTCTATGTGAATTATTGATTATAGCCTAAGGCTTATGTTTGCTGTGTGTTAGATGATGATGATAAGTTGATATCTAGGGGACCAAAATGGTCCAAGAGATGTGATAAATGTTATAGAAGTGTTTACAAGTTGAGAAAATTTTTAGGATAGTGACCCATGCAGCCATTATACTGCTGAATTTTTAAGAGATATCTTACTATGTTAAAATCCTTCTGTTATGTTATGAATGTGAAACATGAACCTAAATCAACTATAGGAATAGATAGGGCAGAATTTGGAGTTAAATAGGATAGATTAGTATAGCATAAGTAAAGGTTAAACAAATGATCTTAAGAGAAGTCAAGATGGGTGACCTATGAGGAAGTGCACCACTTATTGGGTTTCTTCAAGAATCTAGTAAGAGGTGTCACATTTTGTGGTATCAGAGCTGAGGTTAATTTTCTTAGGCTAAGTACATGAGTGCAAATGGTTAAGTTTCAAATTCCTCTAAACTGTTACGTTGTCCGAGGCTGATAAGTTATTCTTTTTGCAATAAACATATGACTGATCAGGCACCCAAATGAGGGGCTAAAGAAATGGCTAGTTTTGCACTAACTATAATACAGGGGGTAGGCATTGTATCCATACCTAAACCTAGTGATGTTGCACAGTAGCCACAACCATAAGTGCTTGGTCAACAACAGGTAGAAGCATCACTTGCTTTGTTGCAGCAGAGAGTAAATTTGCTTAAACATACCTCTACTGCTGTTGCTACTCCACCTCTACCTCCTCCAGCTCCAGTACCACCTCCACCACCAATTCCTCCATAGAAGACTCCCTTAGAGAGGCTGAGAAAGATGGGAGCTATTGGCTTTTTATGAAGGAGGGAGGATGATGTAGCTAGGGCTGAATACTGGCTAAATAGGACATTCAGAGTTTTAGAGTAGTTAAATTGTACTGAAGTAGAGAATCTATAGTGTGCTACTTATCTTCTATAGGAAGAAGCTTATAACTAGTGGAACACTATTAAGAGATGAAAAACACCAGCAACGTTGACTTGGGAATTTTTCCTTATAGAGTTTAGAAAGAGATACATACCTAACTCCTACAAGGATAAAAAAGAGACAATAATTCCTAGATCTGATGCAGTGAAGGAGAATGGTGTCAGAATATGAAAAGGACTTTACTAGACCTCTGAAGTATGCTAAGGAATTTATTCTTAATGAGAAGAAGAAATGCAAGAGATTTTTGGCAGGATTTAATGTGGAGCTAAGGGTGTAGATAGCCAATCCTAGAGAGAGGGATTTTGCAGTATTAGTGTCAGTTGCATATGAATTAAAAGAAATGGTACAAGAAAAAAGGGACCTCCGCAAGAGAAATAGGCAGTTTACTATAGGACAATCTAGTATAGCGTTGGGAGATGGTAAGAAGAGGAGTGAAGGTTAGTCATAAGCACAGTCTCAGCCTATATCCCAGTATTAGATAGGGTATCAAGGGCAGAGATAGGTATAGACCCAAAGGTCAGTACATACTTCTACGGGTAGACCTCGATTACCTCCTTGGGTTGATAGTACTCTTAGTATAGGGGGTAATAGGAATAAACCTCCCATGTGTGCCACTTGTCAAAAAAGGCACTAGGGGTAGTGCAAAGTAGGCAGATGAGGAGAATGTTTTCAGTGTGGTTCTAGAGATCACTACAGATGAGAGTGTCTTTAGAGGCAGGTAAAGGGTGCTAAGACACAAGCATCTAATATGACACCTCAGAATAGGGGTCAGAAGAAAAGTAGAGGAGGAGTAGCCTAATGCTAGCCAGGGCACCAGGACAGAGGCTTGTGCTTTAGCTAGGCAGTATGCTATCAGAGCTAGAGAAGAGGCTACAGTACTAGACGTCATAACTAGTACTTTTTTACTTATTTAATGTTCCAGTTTTGGCTTTGATAGACCCTAGTTCTACACATTCCTATGTATGTTCTGCACAAGCACAAAATAGGCAGTTAGAGCCTGAGCATGTTGATGTAGACATCTGAGTTAGCAATCCTGTAGGGCAATGTGTGGTTGTGAACAAGGTGTATAGGTAATGTCCTTTAGTGATTAGGGTTATATATTTTCTATTGATTTGATTGATTTGCCTTTCAATGAGTTTGATGTAATCTTAGGGATCGATTAACTAACTGAGCTTTAAGCCATAATTGATTGTAGACATAAGAAGTTAACCCTTAAGACTGCAGAAGGACAACCAGTAATAGTACATGGTGAGAGAAGTCTTTTGAACAATTTTATCTTTACTATTAAAGCACAGAAACCTCTTTAAAAGGGTTGTGAGGCATGTTTGGCCTATTCTATTGACCTGAATTCTTCTAATTCTAATTTGGCCTATATTCCAATTGTTTTTGAGTATCCTTATGTATTTTTTGATGAGTTACTAAGGTTACCACCTCAAAGGGAATTGGACTTTAAAATTGAGGTATATCCTAGTATAGCTCTAATATCTATTGTTCCTTATAGAATGGCATTTGCAGAGTTAAAAGAATTAAAGGTACAGCTACAGGACCTATTAGATAGGGGTTTTATCAGGCCTAGTGTATCTCTTTAGGGAGCACCTGTGTTGTTTGTAAAGAAGAAAGATGGATCACTTAGATTATGTATTAACTATAAGTAGCTGAATAAAATGATTGTGAAGAATAAGTATCTATTGCCAAGGATAGATGACCTCTTTAACCAGTTGAGAGGGGCAAGTGTCTTTTCAAAGATTGATATAAGATCGAGATAACATCAGATGAAGATTAAGAAAGTTGATATTCCTAAAACTGCCTTCAGAACTCAATATAGGCATTATGAATTTTTAGTGATGCCATTTGGGCTCACCAATACCCCAGCAGCTTTCATGGATCTCATGAATAGAGTTTTTCAACCTTATCTAGATCAATTTATGGTAGTGTTCATAGATGATATCCTAATGTACTTTAAAAGCCAAGAAGAGTATGAACAATATCTTCGAGTTATTTTATAAACCCTAAGAGAGAAATAATTGTATGCCAAGCTTAGTAAGTGTGAGTTTTAGTTGAGTGAAGTTACTTTTCTAGGACATATAGTGTCAGTAGAAAGAATCAAGGTTAATCCCAATAAAGTGAAAGCAGTGCTATAATAGGAACCACCTAAGAATATAACTGAGGTGAGAAGTTTTTTAGGTTTAGTTGGATATTACAGAAGATATGTAAAAGAGTTTTCCATCATAACAACTCCTTAGACTAAACTCATTAGAAAAAATGTGAGATTTAGGTGGGCTGATAAGTGTCAAGCTAGTTTTAAGCAATTGAAGAAGATGTTAATCGAAGCTTCTATCCTGATTCAACTTAAATAGGGTAAGGACTTTATAGTGTATAGTGATGCTTAACTAAATGGCCTAATGTGTGTTTTCATGCAAGATGGGAAGGTAGTGACTTATGCTTCAGGACAATTGAAGCCACATGAGAGGAATTACCTTACCCATGACTTGTAGCTGGTAGCTATTATGTTTGCTTTGAAAATATGGAGGCACTATCTGTATGGAGAGAAAAGCTACATATATACTGATCATAAGAGTCTAAAATACCTACATACTTAGAAGGAACTAAACCTAAGATAGAGGAGATGGTTAGAGTTGATCAAGGATTATGACTGCCAAAGCTAATATAGTGGCAGATACTTTAAGCAAGAAATTTATAATGGCTCTGAAAGCTATGAATGTTAGGTTCAGTACACTTTAGAAGATGTTATGCTGGCTAAGTTATAGGTTAAGCTAGACTTTAGATAGCAGATTAAAGAAAGTCAAATGAAAGATGACCAGCTGGTTCAGATGGAAAGCAAAGCTAAAGAGAGAAAGGCCACAGGGGTTGAGTTAATAGAGGAAAGGTATCTTTATTATTAGAATAGGTTGTGTGTACCTAGTATAGATAACCTAAGGTTGTAGATACTCAGGGAGGCATATGAGGCTCCTTACTCTATACATCCTGGGAGCACAAAAATATACCTAGATCTGAAATCTCATTATTGGTGGCCTAGTATGAAAAAAGATGTGGCAAAGTATGTTGCAAAGTGTTTGACATGTCAGCAAGTGAAAGCTAATCATCAGGTTCCTTCTAGATTATTGCATCCTATAGTAATACTAGAGTGGAAATGGGAAAAGTTAACCATGGACTTTGTAATGGGTTTACCTTTGACGAGAGGTAAATGTGATGCTACATAGGTAATCATTGATAGATTGACAAAGATAGCTCATTTTATTCCGGTTAGGATGGATTATTCCTTAGAAATGCTAGCTAGACTATATGTGGATGAGATAGTCAGGTCACAGGGTGTGCTAGTTACTATCATTTCTAACAAGGATCCTTATTTCACTTGCAGATTTTGGAAAAAGCTACAGGAAGCTTTAGGCACTAGATTGAACTATAGCACATCATTTCATCCTTAGAATGACAAGTAGTCGAAGAGAGTGATACAGATACTTGAAGATATGTTACAAGGATGCGCCATTGAGCTTAACGGTAACTAGGATCAGTATTTATCCTTGGCAGAGTTTGCCTATAATAATAGTTACTAGGCTAGCTTGGGGATGGCCCCATATAAGGCATTGTATGGTAGACGATGTAGGACTCCCTTGTGTTGGAGTGAAGTTAGAGAGAGAAAGATCTCCAGTATGGATTTAATCAGAGATGTAGAAGAAAAACTGAAGTTAATTAGAAAAAGGCTGACGGTAGCTATAGATAGATAAAAATCATATGTTAACTTAAAGTGACAAGGTATTGAATATATAGGTAGGGAAAAAGTGTTCTTGAAGATGTCTCTATGGAGAAAGGTGCTGAGGTTTGAGAAAAAAGGGGAAATTAAGTCCTAGGTTCGTAAGACCTTATGTGATTATAGAAAGGGTCAGACCTTTATCATATAGGCTAGCACTACCACTTAAGCTACAGTAGATACACCACATTTTTCATGTTTCTACGCTTAAGAGGTACAGATCGGATCCATCACATGTACTTTCAATAATCGATGTGGAGTTATAGCTGAATTTGAGTTATAAGATGGAACCAATATAGATTTTGGATCATGAAACGAAGCAGTTGAGGAATAAGTCCATACCACTAGTTAAGGTGCCATGGATTAAGAGCCAAAAGAGCAGATGAAAGCCTAGTATCCTTATTTATTTTCTCCAAGTAATTTGGAGGACAAAATTTTCTTAAGAGGGAAAGAAATGTAAAACCGTGTTGCGAGGCTCTATGAACAGTGCCACTGGGTCTGAGAAGTGCGGCTGGGGTTCTAGGTCACTTGCATATAAATTGAGGTGATGACACTAGTCATGAAACTTTGAGGGGCTTTAATTTGATAGAAAAGACAAAATTTAAAAATTTAGCAGAACTAATAATTCATTTCAGACTATAAGCTACCCTTCTATGCATAAAATTTTTTTTGTTAGGAATGATTTGTGATATGCCCAAATGGACCAAAAAATATTAGACTCTAATCTCGAAAATTCTACTAAGTCCATTAGTGAAAGAATTTTTGGATTTCAAGGTCTTTTGTAAATTCTCCTAACTTTTTAGGTTGGTATGCAAATCGAGGTAGTGCAAAAACTGCCCTATTGATGGAATTTGGCTGAAAAAATTTTTGAGCATGTAAAGGGGATTAAAATATGAATTTTAAAATAAACGATGTAATTTTTTTAGGTCTGTGTGAATTTTGGTGAATTTTCAAAGTTTGACAAAAAAGCAAGTTGTGCTGGGTTGGCTCAGGTGGCTATGGACCCTTCCCCACACTTGCCAACTGGCCTAGGGCACTGGACAAGTGGCAAGATTAGTGGATAAGTGGACTTTTCCACTTAAACAAAACACATTCCTCCCTTTGCTGCTAGCAAAAGAACTAGCGCCATCCTTACCTTGAACCACTATTTTCATCATCTTCTTTAGCTCAATTCTAGAATTTTTACTTACCAAAAATTCATTTGATGTGTTAAGGACTTAAAGGAAAAGAATTATAGTAAAAGGAGCTTCTAAGAAAAAATTAAAAACCCTAAAGTTTCTTGGATAGAAGCCATCTAGCAAGCAGCTAAGGTGAGTTTGTTTGTGGTTTCTTAATTTTTCCTTAGATTTTTCTTACTCGAATTGGTTGTGTGAGATGCCTAACATTTGTGGGATTGGATTTCTATAGCTTTTTAAGTGTTTTGAAACAAAAAGAAGTCTAAAGATGGGAGGAGAAGGGGACGTGGTAGGCTAGAAATAAGTTTTGAGAGGCTTAAAGTATGGATTCTTCCTCCTTTAAAGTGTGAGGTAAGTGAATTCAATCATTCACTTCATGACCTTAAAATTTTAGCAACCTCTCTTTAGGTTTAAGGATGAGTTAAGCATGTAAACTAGCTTAGAAAGGTAGAAGTTTTGAGATATAGTGCTATTTAGTTTATTGATATGTGAATTATATGGTTATTTGATGAAAAGAGGCAATATGGGTGCTAAACACTTAGTAGCTAAGAGATATTCATGGTGTTTAGGGTTTGTTAATAATGCTTGATGTGTGCTTAGGGTGCTTGAGGTATCAATTGATGAGCTTAGAGTTAATATGTAATGGAATTCCTTGTAAATTGATGGAAGAACACATGTTGCCATAAAGGGTATATGTAGTCGAGAGTTATGGCAAATTTGTGAATGTGTATGGTTTGTCTTAATGGTCTTATGTAGTGCTTGATGGATGAATTAGAGATATGGTATGTAAGAAGAGGGATGTATATATGAACGGGTGGTGATTTCACTATGGCCAAGACATGTAAGGCATGTGTAGTGGCATGGCATGCATGATACATGGTATATATGTGTATGTGAATATTAGCATAGTAGTGTTTGGTATAAATGTATGATAAATGATGTAAAAGTGTATGTAATGGCAATAAATTCTTTAGTGGCTGAGAGGTATGGATGCCATGGGGGAGGCATGGTAAGCATATCATGTGTTCAAGCTTTATGATTATGAATGAAATGAGATAATGTACATGCAATGCATGATATAAAATTGGCATGAAACTAGGTTCAAGTATACCTCAAATTGGTATATATTAAGGGTAAAAAAACTAGCACGAATAATGGCCTTAAGTTTGGCTAGAAATGATATGTGAAAAGTGATTGGTTTTTGCCTTTAAGGACTATAGTATGTACTTATACAATGTGCTTGAATTTGGTACCTATAATGGCTAGTTTGGTGAAATCTTTTGTAATAGCATATAAGCCTAAGTTTGACCTTGTTTATGGCCTAAGTTATGATTGGCTTTAAGCCTCTAAATACATGACATAACCGGTGAAAATTTCATTGAAAAATAGGCTAAAATGGACCTGAATACCTTAGTACAACCTTGCCGCAATGACCTGTAACTATCCTAAATGACCGTTACTTGAACAAAAAAATTCCTTGGATAGTAAATGGCCTAGATTTGTGAAATACATATGGAATTAAATTTAGCATAATATATCATAGTTATTGGTACTTGAACCCTTGAATATATTTTTTAGTAATTCACCCGGTACAACTTATTTATGGCCATACAAGACCAGGCTAAATTCCAACTGTGCTATAAAATTTATAATTGTCTATTTTTAAGTTTATAATATTATAAAAAGTTAATCAATAAAGAAATGGACATGGATTGATGTTAAATGGCCCATTAGATAGACATCTATTGGTTGGGTTGATTGGTTAACTTAGGCATCCTTAGTAGCTGCTACATTATCTCTTTTTCAGATAGGGCCAGTACAGCATCATAGGTCCCTATTGGGGCTACTGTACTAGTCTATTGAATAGATAACTTCTTATCTTCTCCATGTGATGCCAGATACAATATTGCCGGTGTAGCGACATAGGTCCTTAAGGGCCTCTACACTAGTTTATTGGACAAACTAGTCTGCTGAGCAAACATAATTATGTTATCACTGATCATTTACATGATGTTAGTGCAAAGGCATAGGTCTTTGAGGGCCACTACACAAGTCTGTCGGACAGACCAATTTAATGGGCAGACAACTCCTTGGTAATTCCACCTTGGGTGCTAGAATGTGATCAAGCCAGTCCAGAAGCATAGGTCTAGAATAAGGACTACTGCACTAGTCTATTTTCCCTCTAGATTAAGTGTCTGTCAATGTTGTCTCCTAAGATGGGCCATATAAAATAATTAAATAAGATTAATAAATTTACAGATGGCTATGAAATATGACATAGAGGCATTTTAGTAATTTTCCACTAATAGAGTGTAAAGGCTTAAAATGGTATAGTTTGCGCATAAAATGATTACTATCGATTTAAAACATAAATTATATGAGTTATAATGTTTAAGTGGTGCATTTACAGATAGAAATATCCTAGCGGTAAAATGGTAATTTTGCATTTTAGAGCTTTAAGTTGAACTTAGATAATGGAGTTAGATGAAAATAGGAATATGATGTATGGATAAACTACTGAACATGTTTTTAATGTTTGAATTCACCATTAAGTATTTTATACTCAGTGTACCTATTTTGGTGTGTAGGTACCAAGAATAAAGATGTCACCTCATAAAGCATGCATAGAGTTCAGAGGTTAATTTTGAGAAGCTTGATAATGTACAATTGTATAGTTTTTGCACTCTATGTACTTAGGTGGGGAAAAGTGGATATGATGTATATAAAGTGAATAAGATTGTAGTTATGTATATGTACAAACATATTATGTTGTAATAATTAGTTGTTTACTCTTTTATGTATGAATGCTTTATGTATGTCATATGTGAGCCAAAGGCTCTATGTGAATTATTGATTGTGGATATAGGCTTGTGTTTGCTGTGTGTTATATGATGATGATAGGTTGATATCTGAGGGACTAGAAGGGTCCAAGAGATGTGATAAATATTATAGAAGTGTTTATAGGTTGAGAAAAATTTTTGGATAGTGACTCAAGCAGTCATTATGCTGTCAAATTTTTAGGAGATATGTGACTGTATTAAAATCCTTTTGTTATGTTATGAACATAAAACATAAACCTAAATGGGCTATGAGAATAGATAGGGCTAAATCTGGAGTTAAATAGGATGGATTAGCATAATATAAGTAAATGTTAAATGAATGACCATGTGAGAAGTCAGGATGGGTGACCTGTCGAGTAGTGCACCACTTATTGGGTTTCTTTAGGAATCTAGTAAGGGGTGTCACACACTTCATGTCAACTAATAAACCTCAGACATAAGTTTCTCTTCATGGCAAAATGTAGAACTATCTTCCAAGGTGAAACCTTAAGAAATATGTTGTCTCCCACATCATATTGAACATCTTTTCTCTTTAGATCAGCATATGACTTCTATCTTTTAGAAGTTATTTTCAACCTATCTCTGATGATCCTTACTTTCTCTTCTGCATCCTTGATCAAGTTTAGTCCCATAGCCTTAGTTTCATGTAGCTTATTCCTGCACAAAAGAGTTCTACACTTCCTTCTATACAATACCTTATAAGGAGCCATACCTAAACTTGCTATATGGCTATTATTGTAAGCAAACTCTACTAATGACAAACAAGTATCCCAGCCACCTTTAAATTTGATATCAAAACTCCTCAACATAACTTCAAGCACCTAATAAGCAAACATAACATAAGCACCAAACATAACATAAGCATCAAACATAACTTAACATAAAAATTACTCAAGTATTAGAAGTTAACTGAATGATTCTTTCAAACTGGCTACCAATCTAAGGATGAAATGATATACTAAAGCTCAATCAAGTACCTAAATTGTGATGTTTCTTCTAAAACCTCAACATAAACCTCATATCTCTATCCGATATGATTGAGATGGCACTTCATGTAGTTTGAAAATCTCATTAATATATAACTCAACAAGCTTTTCCAAAAAGTAGTCTATCCTTACTGGTATGAAATTAGAAGTTTTGGTCAACCAATCTACCATAACTCAAACTAAATCACGTATGCTCTATGTCATAGGTGTGACACCCCTTACCAAATTTGATCACTGGACCTAAATAAGGACTAACACACAACTATCATCTATATTATTACTTGACCGTTTAACTTAAAGCCTTTAAGTTTTTATCCTACTAAATATATTCCTATCATATAACTTATAAAAAATCCAATCTTCACAAAAACCTAATTTAGGGTTTGCAAATGGGGTCTTCATTTCAAAAATTTGGTAGCATAATGGCTATACTGTGACACTATCCCAAATAGTAACCTGCATAAAATAACACTTCTAATATATCAATATATATCTCATCATTATCTTAGTCTATTTGACCATCCAAACTCAGCATCTTCTTAATCACAAATATATACATGAGGATTAATGTCCATGTTTTATGCAAACCAAACCAAACATGCATAATAGCAAACCAATCATCATATACCAAACCTATTAATAAAACATCCACATATATATACATATATTACAAGTTCACATAAAATTTTAATACATTATAGGCCAATAATCCATACATTAGCAGACATAAAAGTGCATATATACTCTTTCCTTTCTTATTACATTTATCATACAAAAACCCCATAAACAACATCATCTTTAAAATAGTAGGATCTCTAGAGCCTAAAGGTTCTTTATTCAGAGATATCTAAATTACCTATGGATCATAAACAAATGATGTTCTTTTACAACTTAGTTGTGTATCCAGTATAGCATGGCATATTCCTTTCATTTTCATTTTATATTAAGTACTTTAAACTATAAACATTCATAATATTATAGTCCACTATTTTGAAAATTGATAATGCAACATGTTTAAAAAGGCATAAATAAATAGAACATTATCATATATTAAGGATCCAAACATACATGTTTTATAATATAAAACATAATTGCAAAGGAACCATCATCTCATTTGCATGATTCAAATACAACTACTCATATATAAGTAAAATAAATTTATACACCTTATGATTTTAAATATAATTACTATAGTTGACTTAAACATTATCATGATTTGACTTTTATTTTAGCTCACATACGTATCATGCATAAGCCATAGTCTCATAATCTTTTTCTCATAGCAGGATCATATATATCTCATCATAAGAATACTCAAGCATTTTAGCATTCATTCATAAATCGCCATTAATTAAGATCTAAAATCATCACCATTTAACTTATCATGTGATATGCTTCTTTATATGTAACATACTCATGCACTATAACATGGCATAAATCACAAACATAATATATCATAAGTTTATGCATGAGTATATAATTCATACATTATGAAAATTATTTTAATTTTTCTTTATGAATTATTTATTAGGCCAATATCAAAGGAAACACATACACTATGGATAATGGAGTATTGGTGGACCACTAAGTCCCTTAAAACAAAATAGGCTCTATACACACCAAACACGAATGTTAGTAAA
>CANXYI010668775.1:0-14089 GCA_948208565.1 Hura crepitans
TGGAGATGTCCTTTTGCTGTGATTCCTTTTCCCCTAGCTCTCTAACACCAAAGAATGAATTTAGGTAATGAGAGTATTTAGAAATGAATCTTGGAAGAAGATGAAAATGGGGAATTTCCTCCTTTATGGCGTCGATTCCAATAGCCAAAGAGAAAAAAATTTCTTCTTTGGAAGTAGCTTTTGCCACTTGTCCCTATGTTTTGACATGTGTTATGGCCCTTAGGCTAGTTGGCATGGTACACATGGGTCCCATGACCTCCTGAACAATCTCAAAATAGCTTGATTTTTGTAGGAACTTTGAGAAAATTTTATAAATCATAGGGACCTCAAAAAATTATACTGTTTATTTTAAAATTCCTATTTTAATTCCTTCTACATACTCATACATTTTTGCAGCCAAATTTCATCATTAGGATAGTTTACATACTACATTTATTTACGTGCCATTCTAAAAAATTATAAGAATTTGCAAACGACCTTAGAATTTAAAAATTCTTTCACCAATGGACTTAGTGGAATTTTTGAGCTTCAGGGTATGATATTTTTGGGTTCGTCTAGGCACATTTTGGGTTATTCCCAGCCCGACTAATTTTTATTTCACAGATCAATAGCCTATAGCCTAAAATGAATTATTAGTTTTACTAAATTTTTAAAATTTGCCTTTTTCATTAATTTAAAAGCCCTTCAAAGTTTCATGACTAGTGTCGTTGCCTTGATCCTCATGAAAGTGACCCGGCACACTTCTCGGACCTAGTGGCATCATTCACGAAGCCTTGATGCAGAGGTGTTACATATATAGCAGTTAAAAGGTATAAAAAGCTATTTTCTATCTTTTAAGTAGTGGCACTCATGTAATACCCTATAAGTTTTATGTTAGCAAGCTTAGAAGCTATTATGTCTATACATATGACCTAGAAGTGATGCATACAATTCGTTATGGTGTTTGTTTGGATTGTGTGTAAACTTGAAAACTATAAGCCTGAGGCCTTGTGTGGTTGAATGTTGATATGTGAATATGTGTTTCTGATGTTTGTTAATGAATGATTAAGGGACTAGAAGGGTCTAAAAGGAGGTTTTGCAAATTTGTGGTTTATAAAAGTGTTTTAATAAATGAAAAAAATTTTGGTATATCAACCGGGTAGCTGTTATGCTACCTAATTTTTTATGACATGTAAAGTGTCTATATATGCCTTGTCTGAGTCTATCGAACCATGTATGAACATGATTAAGGATTAGATTGAAAATCTATGTGATATTTGATAGAATTTAAGAATAGTTGGTAAGTGTTAAGGAGTTTTCTCTTGGAGCAATCCTAGAATGGGTGACCTATTGGGAAGTGCCTCACTTGTCGAGTTTCTTTTGAGACTTAATAGGGGGTGTCACACTATCATATACCTCTTTAATTTTTTAATTATATGGGTGTAATTAATTATATTATTCACTCATTTCATTCTTTATTCTTTTATATAACTATATATTATGTTTTTCTTTATTTTTCCTTTCTAGTCAATTATGCCATTTAAGGCTTATTATTCTCCTTAATTATGCCTACTTTAATTGTATTAACTATTTATACATTTATACATATCTATTCAGCATACTCACACTTATGTAATTTTTAGATTCTCAAAAATTCTAAGCCATAACCATTTATTCAACCTATTTTATTTTTTTACATATATACATTTACAATTTGATATACTACACACTTAATTAACCATAAAAACCTAATATTTATGTTTCGGTCTTACTAAGTTTTTCATCATACCTAATTTGTTTCATCATTTTAACAACATTAACATAGTTCCTTTGAATCTTAATTATTTCTCTTAATATTAGTTTCTAGTACAACTAAGCATTCAAGCTAAACTAACAACTTCCATAACACATAAAATTCTTAAAAATTCCTTACATAATGTAAATTCATGCTAATTAAATTTCATTCCTCCCATTCTTTATTTTCCTCACTCTTACATCTACTAACATAAACCTTATATCAATTCTATCCACATATTCTATCTATCCATAATAACATATTAACCATACTTCATATGAACCATAACATACATGAACCATAACATACATGAACCATAATTTAGAATACACATACATCATATGCTTAAATCCATCAATCCACCATTTCCTCTTGCTTAACTCTATATCATCATCATCCTTCCTCTATTTCCATCAACTTCATAAATGAATTTCCTTATGAAAAAGCCATAAAAAAGACATTAATCATGTAATTTCATTATATACTTGTAAATTATCACCTAATTACCTTAATTAAATCACTTAATCTACTTGGGTTAAGAACGACTTACCACCATGAAAATGATCCTAAACTCTTACCTAACATCTCATTTCTTCCTTCAATTCCTTGCTCTTTCCATGGATTTTTGGGTAGCTAGCGTAGTAAGGTTGATAGAATAATCTTTTCATTATAATATTTAGTGATTATTTGGTGGGAAAAAAATGGGGGAGGGAACTCTTGAGGCAAATTTGGTCCATGAGAGGTTTTAAAAGAGTGTTGCTTGCAAACTAAAAGAATTAAATATTATTATTTTGGTATTTATATATGAGATGGATGGCTAGGATTAAAAGTAATATTTTACACTTAGATGCTTGGGATTTTTCCACATGTAATTAGTTTAAAAATATCATTCAATCCTTTACACGTCATCTTCCCACTTAATTCCATTTGGATGGCTAAGATTGATCTTATTACTATTTAATCCAGTGGCAAAAAATGCTCTCTACATAATTATTTGTCATTTTCCTTACATATATACACATTTAATGAGAATTTATTCCATTAATTTTTTTTCTCATAGTTCCCATCTTTAGAAAATTCTAACATTATAATTTTTGTATTTCTCATAATTTTTTACCATAAAGATATGCCGCTTTCAAAATTTTCTTAGCACAGTTTTTAATTTTTCCATTCAGCTCTAAGCAATTTATTGTCTGCCATGGACCATAAATTTAGATTTTGTTGTTGACTTCTAACCTCCTATATGACCTCAAATGCTTCTCAAAATTCTCCACAATAGATCTTATAATAAATACAAATTTTTGGTCAAGTTAGCTCCATTTGGTTTGAGGACACTATTCACGGCTAGGTTGGCACTATTCATCAGGGCTCGCTCCCGAACCTCATTTTTCTTGAATTGTCTCATCATTACTATGCTACATATCACTTCCTAATTACTCCCATGCATCTCTCTCCATTTTTTGACCATGAATAGTGAATTTCTCATTTTACCCCTAGCCTTTCCATAAAATTACCATTTTATCCTTTAGTCATTTTTTGCTCCGTAGTTCACACCAACTGACTTTACATGATCACTAAATCCATTTTACTCCCTACTATTTCTTCAAATTCCAATTCTATCCTTATGAAAATCAAACCAAAAGTCGGGGTGTGACATATGGGTTATATATGAGTGCCTTACGTTTAAGTTCATACATTATATAATAATACAATATTAAGGCTTGTAATGTGTTCTTTTCTTATAAATTAAAAATGAGTTCATCTACACCAAAAGGTGATTAGGAACTTGAGAGCCATGCTTCAATAACAATTGGACAAGAGGCCGCCAAGTTTAAGATAGTGACTTCAAGTGAAACTAGGCATACAACTCAAGCACCCTAAGTATAAACTAGCTCTTCTTTAGTTAATGGTAAAGCTATTGAGACAAGCTACAGCTACTATTCCACCTCCTCCACTAGCATAGCCATCGCTAGCTCCATAAGCTCTTTAAAAGACATATACAGAGAGGATAAAAAAGATGGGAGATGAGGATTTCATGGGTAAGAGTTTAGAAAATTTAGCCAGGTCAGAGTATTAGCTTGATATAATGGTTAGAATTCTATAATAGTTTAAGTGCGTAGTTAAGGAAAATCTAATATGAGTAACCATTTTGCTATAAGAGGAAGCTTTTAGATGGTGGCACACTTTAATAGAACACATGGCAATTAAGAGTTTGACTTGGGATTTTTTCTTGGAAGAGTTTAAGAAGAAGTATGTGATAAAGAACTATCTTCATAAGAAAAGGTAGGAATTTATGGATCTTAAGTAGAAATATCTATCCATAGCAGAGCATGAGAAACAGTCTTCTAAAGATAATTATTATGCCAAGAAGATGATCTTTATTGAGGTAAAATGATGCAAGAGGTTTGAGAAGGACCTTAACAATGATATCAAGCTTCATGTGGCTCTTATAAAGCTTAAGGATTTTTTTAGCATTAATAGGCATAAAACCACACTATCAAAGAGATAAAGAAAAAAAAGAAAGAGTTTATCTTGAGAAAGAGATCATATAGGTAAGGAAAAGGTAGTTTAGCAACTTTGGCAAAGTAGAGGTTTGAATAAAGTCAATCTAAAAGATAGACAAAGAGGCAATGATAAACTTAAAGATTTGGCTAAGGTTTTTATGCAGTGAGTAGATAGCTATCTAAAATGACTAGTGCTCTAGTAACTATAGCTTAGAAGGTACTTGTAGCCTAATGTGAACACTATGGCAAGAGACATGGAGGCTCATGTTGGATAACCATACCTGGGGTTTACTTTGGATATAGCTCTACTTTACTATTAAGTGCCCAAAAAAGCTTGCAATTTTCTACACTAATATAAGGATCATGACCTACTTTCACTTGAGGTTAGAGACGGTACCAATAAGGCTAAGATGATAGGCTTGGAGATAGCCAGAGAGCTAGATCAAAAAGTAGAATTGAGTCCAGAGTAGCTGTTAGATAGTATGTTATTCAGGTGAGAGAAGAGGCTAAGGCACCAGATATTTTTATGGGTACTTTTCATCTCTTTGATTTACCTGCACTAGCTTTGATCTAGGTTGCACATATTCTTATATATTCACTGCACAAAAGAGGTAGATACTAGTTAAATATCATTAATATTAGAGTTCATTGATGTATTCCTAAAAGAGCTACCCAGTTTAGCTCCAGAACGAGAGCTTGAGTTCAGAATTAATGTTTTACTTAGCATGGCACCGATATCTATAGCTTTATATAGGAAGGCTCCTATAATGTTGAAAGAACTAATGATTCAATTGCAAGAGCTATTCGATAAAGGGTTTACCAAGCTGAGCATATCACTATAGGGAGCTCTAGTTCTATTTATAAAAAAGAATGATAGATCTTTTAGATTATGTGTGGACTATAGACAACTGAACAAGGTGACTATTAAGAATAAGTACCCTTTACCTTGCATTGATTACTTGTTTAATTAGCTTAGAGGGATAAGAGTTTTCTCTAAGATTGGGGTACTATCAACTGAGAGTTAAGGAACTATATGTGCAAAAGACAACTTTCAAGACTAGATATGGGCATTATGATTTTTTGGTAATGCCATTTAAGCTTACCAATGCTCTAACAACTTTCATGGAACTTATAAATCAAATCTTTTGGCCTTATCTAGATCAGTTTGTTGTAATGTTTGTCGATGATATCTTGGCTTACTCTAAGAGTAAAAGAAAAAGCATGAATAACACTTAAAAATTCTTTTGTAGACATTAAGAGATTAGAAACTTTATGCCAAGCTCACCAAGTATGAGTTTTAGCTAGAAAAAGATTCTTTCCAGGGACATATAACTTTAATAGATGACATTCTAGTTGATCCAAGCAAAATAGAAGTGATCATGATGTGGAAGCCACCTAGAAACACAATTGTGATGAGGAGTTTCTTAGGTTTTATTAGATATTATAAACATTTTTGTCAAGGGTTTTTTTTAAATATTATAGCACTTATGACATGTTTATTAATGAAAAATGCTATGTTTATTTGGGATGACAACTGTCAAGACAGTTGTGACAAGTTGAAAGACATGTTTACAAAGGCTCTTATTCTTACATAGTCGATATCAGGAAAAGATTTTACAATCTACAATGATGCATCTTTGAATGGTTTGGGTTGTATTTTGATGTAAAAGGGTAAAGTGGTTGCTTATGCTTTGAGACAGTTGAAGCCTCGTGAGAAGAATTGTAACACCCTTATATCTAACCAATAGCTGATTCAGATATATAATGTCACATATCCATTTCAGTTCTTAATTCTACCTTTACTCACTTTCTTGACTTGATTTAATTAATTTGAGTACTTATCTTATCACAATTTATGCAACAATTAAATTATATTAACTTGTAATGTGACCTAAATTCATCATATCAAGTAACATGTGCAAAAACCTAATAAGAATATTATTAATATTTAATAACCGTTTAATACAACAATCATCTACACACTTAATATATTAGACAAATAATCTAAAACTATTACCAATCTATATATTTTGTATTATATACAATATCTCTAATACATTAAATATGTACACGTAGTTTTAATTGTCAAGTTCATAATGATAATACAAGTACACATTTAGCATACAAGCAATGCTAGTGGTGGACTCTTCTTACATGTTCAGTTGTTAGATAGATTTTTGTCATTACTAGAACTAGATCCACCACTTTGCCTAGCTTAATCAACAACCTATACATCAGTAAAAAGCCAATGCACTGAGCAAAATTGCTTATTATTGTATTCTAATTTTATGAAACTTATATTAATGCTATTAATAAATTTTCAATTTGCATTTTCTCATTTCATTGAATCGTTCTTTGATCATTCTACATATATTTTGTTACTTATGTATATTTACTTGCTCATTAAGTTCTTGTGTCTTAGCACACTATGCTATTTTATACCACAATTTATCATTCAAACATACGTATTCCTATTTCCTTTATTCCTTTCATATCTATGTTTTTCATAGTCTCTTATATGTATATATGTATTTCAAAACATACCTCTATTACCTTGGTATTTTTATCTATGTTATATCATTCTCATATAATCTACATTTATATATGTTCATGTCTTTTTTCATTTATAACATGGTTCCCACTCTGATACATTCTTCTACCAAATAATACTTCTTTTTACCATATTGTATTCCCTGAGTTTCAGTATATTTCCATTCAATTCTTAGAGTTTATTTTGTATAATACATTATTTAAGATAAGATATTTACATTCTAGTTTCCTTTCATTAATGTTGTCTTGATCTCTTATTTCATTATACATCTAATCTAACCTATATTTGAAAGACTTAATCCTTAATACTAGATAAAGGGATCTCAACCCTATGTAGTGGCTTGCATTTTAGACCACGCGGTGACTGAACCCACATGAAAGTGTGTAGTGGGCCTCGTAGACCTCATAGTGGTTACACATACATGAAAGTGTGTAGTGGCCCATATGGACCTCACATTGGCAGCACCTGCATAAAAGTGTGTAATGGCCCTCATAGACCTCACGACTACTGCACCAGTATGAAAGTATGTAGTGGCCCCTATAGACCTCACAGTAGTTACACCTACATGAAAGTAGACACCAACATGTCTAAATAGCTGCTAAACATCCCTAGATAACTGGTTAACCTATTTAGTATGTAATAACTCAAAAATCCCAACTCACATGAATAGTACTTTCCAGGATAAATAGTGTTTCTCAAAACTTGAGTCACGCTAAGTGTACCAATAGGGAGTATTAATTAAGAGAGAATTTTGGGCAAAGTTTGAAGCCAATCCAAAGTACTTTGGATGGTTAAAAATGCCAAAGAACATTTACGGCAGTGTCTTATGAATAGAGCCATAAGCAAAGTTGAATTATAAAATATTTTAAAAGTTACCCAAAATAATTAAAAAATGTTACAACCTGATACTCAAATATTTTAAATAGTCCACTGGCTTTGGAATTATAATTTTTTCATATTGTAAAGTATTTTTACTTAACTTTCGAGAAAGAAAATATAGTAATTTTTTTAGTTTTCTTCATTTTTTAGGCTTAAGGTTTCAAGGGAAATTAGAGGAGGAATTTATCCAATTTTGGGGATAGAAATGAGTGAATTTTGGTTTTTCCAAGGGGGATAAAAAATTTTACGAAATTTGTGAAAAATAATTTTTAAAAATTATAAATACCCATATTCCCTCCACTTCTTTGCATTTCCACTTAATTCTCTCTCTATTTCCCTCCTAAAGCTGACACCATTTCTTTCTCCCTCTCCTCCATTTTTTCTTCCTCCACACATAAACCTAACATCAAAATTTAGTCCCAATGGATAGAGTTATCTGAGCCGAACTTGTAGACACTAAGAAGTTATAGTTTGGTGGAGTATCTCAAGAGGAATCTCAACTCCAGAGGTGAATAATGCACATTTGACTATCGAGTAATTTTTTTTGGTTTTGGTATTTTTCTTAGGTTCTTCGAGTACCCAAGAGAGCATATATAGGCCCATTTTGATTTTTGGATTTTTTTATAATTTTATATTATTTTTTTAAAAATTGTACCTATTGGAATTCGTAGGTGAAAAGTCGAACTAAGCTTTTCGATGCAAGGAAAAGGCTTAAGAGAGCATCAAGCTTATCAAATGACCTATCTCAGTGTGTGTGTTCACATTAATTTGAATGAAATGGATGAAAATTTATTATGGACATTATGGCATTAATTAGCATTTAATGAAATAATAGGTAATAAATGAAATTATTGGCATGAAAAACATTTATGGATGATGAATGTATGTTAATACATGTAATGTGATGCCCTAGAACATGTTATGCATGTGAAATTCATATTTATTGTGAAATCAAGAAATATGTGTATTATGCAAATTTATTCATTTTAGCATAGTGTAGGTAATTAATGTGCACATGTGTGTGTATCATTAATACATGTTAATATGTGGCATGAATAAGGTGCATGGTGAGTATATGTTGGCCGAATGGTCATTAAATGGCGTCATGCTCAACTAAGTAATAATATGACCATATAATGCTAATATATAATATTAATGCTATATGATCATGTATGAATGATTTAAAGTATATGGATGTGATATTGAGCATTTAAGGATGATTTATAATTGCAAAGGTGTAAGTACGTGTGTTTTAATACCCTTGGGTATGTAGGGGCCAAATTTCATGCATGTTAGTCATATGTGCATATTCGTGACTTGTGTGTGGAAATTACTTGAATAGTATGTTTTATGCTTAAATGTCATTTTGAATATGCACATGTAATGCCTATAGTGTGTGTGTGTGTGTGTGTGGTTAGTGATGGCCGAATGCCATCTTAAAGGTTGCATGCTTTATTGACATATATGTTGACATATAATACATGCATAATGCTAAATACCAATATTATGAGTAAAATGAAATGTAATGTAGAATGTGATCATTATGTATAACCATGATGTATTAGACATTACATTGCATGTTAATTATAAATGTAATGGTATTATCCATGATTATGATGTTGGATGATATTTCTAGCTTTTACACCTAGGCAATGTGACCTTTTGGTGTTTTTGAGCTTATATAAGCCTAATTTAGCTATGTGATGTATTATGTGACACATGTTGCCTAGCATGAGTGTTTAAGCCTTACTGATGTGTGAAATGGCCAATGTGATCAGTTTATGCAAGTTGAGACATAAATAATGTTATATGTTAATAATGAATAAAATGAGATAATTGAGAAGTTTAATGATGCCTATATAATTAGGCAACCTAGTTTGGATAGCTTGATCGATCAACTTAGATTTAGCAGCTACAATGTTTGCCTTTGTGTATGAGACTTATGGATCAATGTTTTAGTGTTGATAGGTATGAGGCTTGCGAGCCAATGTTTATCACCTTCGGCTTAAGGCCTATAGGCCAATATGTTTTCACATCTATGAATAATAGTGCCTTTGGGTGCAACATTTATGATCTTCGGGTGCAAGGCCTTTAGGCCAATGATATCCACTATCTAGCCTTGGATAGTTGTCTCTTTAGTATGGGTATGAGTTAAGCACATAATAATAATAATAATAATAATAATAATAATAATAATAATAATAATAATAATAATAATAATAATAATGATAATGATAATAATAATTGTGATTCCAGTGTAAGTTAAGCGTAAAATAATATTAATTGTGGTTTAAATGATGACTTATGTGTGACATTGGTAATTTTGACATAATGATGGATTATACCTATTAATAGGATATATGTGGTATAATTTGGAGTTTAATACTCGTATAATTGATGTGTTGATGTATATAGGGTTACAAAACCTAAACACATGATATTAGTGCTTATGCATAGTTATGGTTCAAAATATATGTTATCATACTTGCTACAATGTGTATTTGAGTATATGTATGTTTTGGATGATATATGAACACATTATGATTATGGTTTATTTTAAGTATGATGAGAACGATTACATTGTGAATATGCGCATGTTATAGCTTTGTGCTTTTAAAGGCAAGTATATGAATAAAAAATGCATAATTTTGAGATATTCATATTGTGTGCATATGTATGAATTTTAAATGGTTCACTTGACATATATTGCAAAAATACATGCTTGTACTATCATTTTCAAGTTAAAATGATTACACCACTAAATGAAAGCTTAGCAAATTTCCTATTTGTGAAGTGTAGGTAACAAAGCGACATATTAGAGTCAAAGCTTTTACCCCCCTAGGGAATGCGAATGCTACCCTACTAGGGTACTTTTGTTTTCTTTTTGTAAAATGATGTTGATGTAAATATTATTAGTGTTGCTCTTGTGGTTCCAAAGGGATTAGGCCTAATCTATAAACTATGGGTTGATTTTTGTAACTAAAACTGTATTATTGTAAAAGCTTTATTTTTCTTGCATTAACTACGTGATAACACTAATGTTGCATGTGAGAATGTTGTATGAATTGAACCTGAGGCTCTGTGTTTTTCTGATGATGTTTAGAGGGTCAGGAGGACCTATTTAGAGTTGAGATATGTTGTATGTCTTATTAGAAGTGTTTTTAATAGGTTTACTAATCGGGAAAGTGTCTTGATACAGGCATTACGCTACTGATTTTCGATATGATGATCCTATTAGTTCCTTATAAAGCATGCCAAATAGTTTTTAAACATTTTAACACTTCCATAAGTTATGAAATTATTATTTAATTAAAGTTTTAATTTCTTCTAGTTTTTAATGGGTAGTAGAATCAAATATCGGTATGCATGCATGCTCCCTATTGGGGTCCAGTGTATAGATCGGGTAGAGGGTGCCACACTTAATGGTATCAGAGTTCAGTTTAGGCTTTAGTCTAAGCTATGGGTTACATAAGAGCATTGTAGTATATTTACATCATAACTTTTTACATGTGGGGTTTATAATCTATTTCTTTTACCTATAAATACAAAGATGAGTCATAATACGACCCGAATAAAAGTGGAAGAAGTAGAGAGCCATGCTCCTATGACGGTTGCACAAGAAAGGGCACAACCAGAGTATGTAACCCCCAGTGATATGGGTCATGCTTCATATAGACAGTAAGGTTAGTCGGCTTGGCTAGAGACTATGTTAGGGTTAGTTAGGTAGGCGATGATAGCTGTTGTGGCTACTACTACTATAATTGCTATAGTACACACAGCTCCACCTTCAGTGCCTCAAGAGTAATAGGCCTTTTAGAAGACATAGATAGAGTAGTTACTAAAGAATAGGGCTAAGTACTTCGAGGGTGAAGAGCTAGATGACTCGAGTAGAGCTGAGCATTGATTGGATTAGAGGCTCAGGATTATGCAGCAGTTGAAATGTCCTCAGGAGGAGTATACTATATGCATTACTTTTATGCTATTAGAAAAAGCTTTAAAGTGGTGGGAGGCTATTATAAAGCATAAGACAACTGAGGATCTTACCTAGGAGTTCTTTCTTAAAGAATTCAAAAAGATGTACACAACTAAGTATTATTTGGATTAGAAGTACCAAGAGTTAATGGATCCGAGATAGAAGCACATCTGAGTAAGAGAATGAGTTTGCTCGCTTGAGTAGATATGCTAAGGCAGTGGTAGCTATAGAAGAAGATCACTACAAGAAGTTTGAGAAGGGGTTGAATTTGGACATTATGCAACAGGTTGCTTTGATGCAGATTAGGGATTTTTTTAGCCTTGATAGTAGATTGTCATACCATAGAGATGGTGAATCAGCTGAGACAAAAGAGAGATAGCTTCTAGAAGAGGTCTTTTGGCTAGGGATATGGTAGTTCTAGTTATACACCTGATAAGAAATAGAAAGGGGGTTAGTCCAAGCATCAGCAGGGTAAGAAGTTAGATCAATCTTAGAGGTCAGGACAAGGTTCTAAAGCATAGACTTAGACCTAAGGTGCTCCTAAATCTATGGCTGGCGTTATTCTAACATTAGTTTGTAAGACTTGTCATAAGAGACACCTAGGTGTATGTTAGAAAACTATACTAAGAGTTTATTAGGGTTATGGCTCTAAAGAGCAATTCTAGAGAGATTGCCTAGTGAGGCCACTAGAGTCATCACAGATGAGGGATAAGAGAGATGCCAAAAAAAGAGCTTGAGCTAAGCAGAAGGACAAGTCAAAGAGTAGATCTTCAGCCATACAATATGTTATACGAGTTAGAGAAAAGGTAGATGCCACCTATGTTATAGTGGGTACTTTTCATATCTTTGATTTACCTACTTTAGTACTGATAGACCCAGGGTCCACACATTCTTATATCTATATAGCATAAGTTATAGATCAAGGTTTAGAGTCCGATGTCCTTGGTTTTGATATGATGGTTAGCAATCTAATAGGATAACACATAACAGTGAACAAAGTGTACAGAGATTGTCCATTGTCAACATAATGACATGTTTTCTTAGTGGATCTTATTAAATTACTATTCAATGAGTTTGATCTTATCTTAGGCATGGACTTGTTGTCTACGTATCATGCCATAATAGATTGCAAGAGGAAAAGGATGACGTTGCAAGCTAGTAACGGATCAAAAGTGATAGTGATGGGTGAAAGATCATATTGCACGGCTAATATAGTATCAACTGTTGTGGCTAGTGGGATGATGCATAAGGGTTGTCAAGCCTACCTTACATATATGGTTGACACTAAAATAGAAGTATTAGAAGCAAGTCAAATTCCTATTGTGGTTGAGTTTAAGGATGTTTTCCTTGATGAATTACTTGGCTTTCCACCAGAACGGGAGTTATAATTTGGAATTGAGGTGATGTCAGGCATAACACTAGTTTCCATAGCTCCATATAGGATGGCTCCTGTAAAGTTGAAGGAATTAAAGATATAGTTCAAGAGCTTTTTCATAAAGGTTTTGTTAGATTAAGTGTTTCACTATGAGAAGCATCGGTTCTGTTTGTCAAGAAAAAGGATGGTTCTTTAAGATTTTGTGTGGATTACGGGCAGTTGAACAAATTCACCATCAAGAACAAGTATCCTTTTCCATGGATTGATGATCTTTTTTATTAGTTTAGAGGGTTAGGTGTCATCTCTAAGATTAATCTTAGATTTGAGTATTATCAGCTAAGAGTGAAAGAGGCAGACATACATAAGATGCCTTTTAAGACTAGATATGGTAATTATGAGTTCCTAGTGATGCCTTTCAAGTTGACTAAAGCACTGGTGGCATTCATGAATCTTATGAATAGGATCTTCAGGCCATTTCTAGATAAGTTTGTAGTAGTCTTCACTAATGACATAGCTATGTACTCTAATAACTGAGAAAAGCATGAGAAGCATCTATGAACAATTTTACAGATCTTAAAGGATGAGAAGTTCTATGCTAAGCTTAACAAGTGTTAGTTTTGGCTAGATGAAGTGTCATTTTTTAGGCATATTGCATTGGTAAAAGGTATAAGGTTTAATCCTAGCAAGATTCAAGCTGTAATAGAGTGGAAACTGCCTAGGAATATAACTGAGATTAGGAGTTTCTTGGGTTTGGCCATATATTATAGAAGGTTTGTTAAGGGGTTTTCTTTGATAGTAGGCCCTATGACACATCTTCTAAGCAAGGATGTGAAGCTTGAGTGGGAAAACAGATGTCAAAAGAGCTTTGACAAGTTCAAGAGTTTGTTGACAGAGGCTCTAATTTTGGTTTAGCTAGTGTTAGGAAAAGAGTTCACCATATACAGTGATGCCTCACTAAATGGGTTGGGATGTGTACTAATGTAGGATGGTGAGGTTGTTACTTATGCTTCACATCAATTAAAAACTCATAAGA
>CANXYI010668875.1:0-12090 GCA_948208565.1 Hura crepitans
GAGTAATGATATGATATGTTAATTAAGGGAAAAATTACTTAATAGTTGAATGGTGTTTATATGCCAAGTGTGAGTGTGATTGTGTAATAAGAAAAAAATTATAGCATGTTTGTGGATTAAATAAGGACATGAAATATGTAATGTGATACTATGAAGAATGGTTGATGAAAATGCATGGTATAAACTAGAATTTGGTGAAGTATGACAGGTATGTGTGTGTATGAAATAATCATTTGTAGTAATGAGAATGTGGCATGGGATGGAGAAATGCACATAAATGAATTTAGTGAAAGAATACGAGTAAATGTGACATTAAGAAATGGTAAAGATAATTACCATGAAGATTTTGATTTGAGAGTTGAGGTCATAGAAATGACCAAATGAATAATAACATTCTAATAAACTGGATGATCGCTGAGAAAAATATGAAAATGAAAGTGTACTCGTAACTGTGGAAAGTATAAGACAATATAATCAATGGTCAATGACCTATAACTGAGTAATTAATTTGGCAATTAGATAATGACTCGTATTAGTTAGACACCTATTGGATGAGTTAACCGGTCAACTAAGGAATAAAGCAATTGCTAGGTTTAATCTATTCGATCATTACCATTCTTATTATTATTATGGATGGGTGTAGCCATCGAGGTTCTATTAGAGCCACTGCAAAATAGCGCGGTATAGCTGCCAAGGTTCAATGGGCGCCACTATACTATACGCCATAGTGTCAGCTACCAAGGTTCAATGGGAGCCACTGTACGATGGGTAAGTGTAGCTACCGAAGTCTAAAATGTAAGCCATTGCAAAATTTTCATTCTACTGTCTAGTGTCCTTTGGTATAGTTTATCGGTATAGGCTCAGAATAGGAAATAAATAAAAGGGTAAAGTTATTATATAGAAATCAAGAGGTATGAAATTATGATTAACTAGCATAACCAAGAATAATATAAAAAGAATCACACCTAAAACAAGATGAATGAAATATGAATTTTTGATAACTTAAAATACAAGTGTAGGGTAATGTAATAATTCGACAGAGCTAATTACCTGAATTAGATATTAGTAAAGTCTTTAACATTCTTAGATTTTGTATAAGATGTGCATCACACTTAAATAGAGGGATTTCAAAATAAAATAAATATAGTAGAACTAGTAAAACGAAACAATCACTATAGATAAGTTAATGGGAATTGAATGTAAATAGGTTGTGATTAGTTTCTAATATTGCATGTCTTTATATATGCCTAATGAATGAACTTAATCAAAATAGTAAGAATTAGAAAGTGATAGTAACCACTGTAGTAGGTGATGGAGCATTGTATATAGATGGATTAAGAGTAATGTATGTTGTTATAGATATGCAAATTCATATTAATGGTTTTCTCATGACACTGCACACCTTTATAACTACACATATACATGCATTTAATAGGTAATAATGATGATGTATGTCATGCCAATTCAATATTGGAATTAGGTATCTAATTAATTCATAAATTGACATTAATAAAATTTTGATATTGTGATATTGTAAATTACTACAATAATTAATATACATAATTTGTATGTATTGTGTGTTTGATGATAATGCCTATGTTCATATGTATATTTCAATGAACACATCACTAAGTGTATTGGTTCTCCTGATGCATAGGATTAGCTTGGGTCCAATAAGGGTAGCCTCAAAATGTAGTAGTTCAATGAAAAAAATTAGTTCTAAAGGAGCATAGTCCTTTGTATGTTTAAATAAGTAGGATGAATGGGTACTCATGTTAAAGTCCTTGTATAGTGCAATAAAACTCTTTTTTAAAAGAACTTCAGCCTTATGTAATTTAATTCATAATTTGTATGCAATATGAGTATGATAAATTGCTAAATGTAAATGTAATTACGATAGAGAATGATTTGATTGGTGGATATTGATAAGGATATTATTGCATGGAATATTGTCATATTATTTGAGATGATTCTCTGATGGATCAAAAGGATCTGAAGATTTTTATTGATCTTGAGACTATATTAGAAGTGCTTTATGTAGGTAGAAAATTTTTGGTTTTTAACCTAAGTAGCCATTATGCTGCCCTATTTTCTATAAATTGTTTTTTAGTCAACTGAAAGGTTTTTAATCAATTAATTACAACCAATATAAGAGTAACATCAAGTGGTAATTGATAAATAATCAAGGTATATCACCGGGAAAATCGGGTCTATAAATGTTAAGTGAAAGACGGGTAAAGTAGAAATTAGGATGGGTGATTGATTGGATGTGACGTTTTTATCAGGTTCCTTTGGTAATTAAGTAAGGGTGTTACACAAAATTTTCTGAGCAACTTTGAAAATAATTTAGGGTTCAGCTTTGCCTTGGTCACTATTCTCAAGACACTATCATAAAAACTTTCTTAGTGTTTTTAACCACTCAAATAACTTTCGATTGATTTTAAACTTTGCCCAAAATTATTTTATGATTAATACTTTCATCTGATGACTTCAGTGCATCCCAAATCTTAGGAACACTATTCATCTCAAGAAAGTACTATTCATAATTATTGGGATTTTTGTGGTGTTTCATTTCTTCCCTTCTTAAATAAATGTCATTGTCGACATTAAATTATTACTCGATCTAAAAAACAATTGATATTCTTCTTTCATTTGAGCTTCTATCTCCTAGTTTTCTTTTTCTATCCCATGGTGTTTCCAGAGAACCTTTACCAAGGGTACTATCTTATTCCTCTATTCTTTCACTGCTCTGTCATAATCCTTACTAGTTCTTCTTCATAAGACAAGTCAGGATTAACCTTTATATCTTTCATTGTTAACATATGCATATGATCTGATCTATATCTTCGAAGTATGAAAACATGAAAGACATCATGGATCTATTGAAGTTCCAGGGGCAAAGCTAGTTTGTAGGCTATTGGTCTCACACATTCTGTGATCTTGTACGGCCTAAAAAACCTAGGACTTAGCTTCCCTTTCTTTCCAAATCATAGAACCTTCTTCCAAGGCAAAACCTTAAGAAAAACCTTGTCTCCCACTTCATATTCCACCTCTTTTCTTTCCAAATCTGCATATGACTTCTATCTATTAGAAGCTGGTTTCAACTGATCTTTGATGATCTTTACCTTTTCTTCTGCATCTTATATCAAATCTGGCCCTATAAGCTTAGTTTCACTGAGCTCATTCCAACACAAAAGTGTTATGCATTTTCTTCTGTACAAGGCCTTATAAGGAGCCATGCCTAGACTTGCTTGATGATTATTATTAAAAGCAAATTCAGCTAAGGATAAATATCAATCTCAGCTTCCTTTAAACTCTAATGTATAACTCCTTAACATATCCTCAAGAACTTGAATAACTCTTTCGGATTGTCCGTCAATTTGTGGATGGAATGTTATACTGAAGTTTCACCAAGTACACAAGGCGTTATAAAGTTTCTTCCAAAACCTTGATGTGAACCTTGGATCCTGATCTAATATAATTGAAGATGGCACCCTATGCAATCTGACTATCTCATCTATATAAAGCTCCGCCAGCTTTTCTAGGGAATAGTCTATTCTCGCTGGCATAAAATGAGTAGTTTTGTTAAATGATCCACAACTACTCACACTGAATCACATTTACTCCTTGTTATATATAGTGTAACCATAAAATCCATTGTGACTCTATCCTATTTCTATTCTGGTATTACTATAGGATAAAGCAAACTAGAAGTAACCTAATGCTTTACCTTTACTTGTTGATAAGTAAGGCACTTGGTCATATATTCTGACACATCCCTCTTTATACCTGGTCACCAATAAGAAAGCTTTAAATCTTGATACATTTTAGTGCTACTAGGATACATTGCATAAGGAGCTTTATGAGCTTCTTATTGAATCTTCTTCTTCAACTCTTTCACATCTGGTACACAAATTTTGTCATGATAGTACAAATAACCATCTCCTTTAATCTCATATTTTGTTGGATTCCCCTCTTGGATAGCATTTATAAAACTTATCAATTTGTGATCATCACACTAAAAATCCTTCACTTACTGTAATAGGTAAGGCTTGGCTTGTATCTCCGCTAACAAGGCACTATCACCTGCGAGCTGTAATATTACATTCATAGCTATCATAGCTGCCATGAACTTTCTACTAAGTGCATCGACAACTACTTTGGCCTTCCTTGGATGGTAATCAATCAGGTAATCATAACCCTTGATCAACTCCATCTACCTCCTCTATCTTAAGTTTAACTCCTTTTATGTAAAAAGATACTTAAAACTTTTGTGGTTAGTATAAATATAGCACTTCTCCCTATAAAAATGATGTCTCTAGATTTTTAGAGCAAACTAGAATGTCATCTATGAATACCACTATGAACTAATCAAGGTAAGGTCTGAAGAGTCTATTCATTAAGTCTATGAATGCTTTAGGAGTATTGGTAAGCCTAAATGACATTACCAAGAACTTATAATGACTGTACCTTATTTTGAAAGCAGTTTTCACCACATCTATCTCCTTCACTCTCAATTGATATTACTCAGATCTCAAATCTAACTTAGAGAACACTCTAACACCTCTAAGTTAATCAAACGAATCATCAATCCATGGTAGAGGATACTTATTCTTAATGGTCACTTTATTCAACTATCAGTAATCCACACATAACTAAAGTGAACCATCCTTCTTTTTAACAAATAGAATCGGTACTCCCCATGGTGAAATGCTAGGTCTGATAAAACCCCTCTTTAGTAGTTCTTGTAATTGGAGCTTCAATTCTTTCAAATTTCTTGGTGCCATTTGATATGGAGCTATTGATGTTAGAGTAGTACCAGGCAAAACCTCAATACTAAACTCAAGTTCCCTTTCTGAAGGCAAACCCATTAATTCTTCTGAAAAGGCATCAACAAACTCAGCCATAATTGGTATACTACTCGTATCTGGTTCTTCTATTATGGTGTTATATACATGTGTAAGATATGCTTGACAACCTTTCCTCATCATCCACCTAGTTATGACTACGGATATCACATCAGATAAGAAGTTGGTTCACTCTCCAACAATTGTGATTTTAGTCTCATCATCAGCTTGGACAGTCAACCTCTTATGCTTGCAATCCAAAATCTCTTGATATTTAGACAACCAATCCATTCCTAATATCAAGTTAAAGTCATTGAAGGGTAGTTCTATCAAGTTAGCTAGAAACTAATGGTCTTGTATCTGTAAAGGGCAATCTTTATATACTCAGTTAACTACAACATGCCGGCCTATAAGGTTACTAACCATAATCTCTAGGTCAAGCGGTTCTGAAACTAACTCCTAGTCTTATGCTTGTAATGTGCAAACATATGAATGTGTAAACCTTGGATCAATTAATGCTAAAACAAGAGAGTCAAAAAGGAGAAAAATACCAGTTATAATGTCTAGCTTATCAGTATCCTCTTAAGCTTTAATGGCATATTATTGGGCATGAGCTCTGTGCTTATGTTGGGACTCTGATATGTCTCTCTGACCTCCTTTAGCTCTCTCTCTTTAACTTCCCTTTTGGCCTTTAATAGTTATAGGTACTGATCTCTAACCCACACTTTGTCTATGAGGACAGTCCTTACAAATATGACCTGACTATCTACAACCAAAGCATACACCCGGCTTTTTCTAACATTCTTCCTTTTGCCACTTGAAACATGTTTGACATTGAGGAACTTGACTTTTCTTGCCCACTAATTCTAGTGTAGAGGTAGCTTGAGACTATGGTTGCCTAGATTTCCCTTTTCCACTCTGTGCTAGTTTCAGTGGCTAGCTTTGCCTTTAAGATTGTTAGGTAGAGCCAGATTGAAATTCCTTATACTTCTTTCCTGACTATGGAGAAGCACTGGATGCTCCCTAACCAGTTGCTCTCTTCTTCTAGAAGAACTCCTTCTAGAAGAACTCTTTTTAGTGGATTTGCATATTGATAGCAGCTGGGAGAAATCTTTGATCTTCATCGGCACCACCTAGGACTTGATCTCAACATGCAATCCCTTCTCAAACCTCTTACACTGTGATGGTGTCTTTAGCATATTTGCTAAGCACAGTGAACACTTTCTCATATTCAGTTGTCATTATCTAGTCTTGCTTTAGATCTATGAATTACTATCTCCTATCATTAAGATAGTCTTCAATAATATATTTCTTGTGAAAAATAGCTAAGACGAACTCCCATGTAACTTGATTTTCTATCTTGTACTCAATGAGCTCCTCCCACCACTTTGATGCCTTTTTTTTATAGGAGTGAGGTGGCACATATCACCTTTTCTTATGTGTGCACTGCATCTATTTCATGATTTTCTCAATGCAGTCTAACCAGTACTCCACCTTTCAAGGCTCTGTATTGCCATCTCCTTTAAAATCCTTCACTCATATCTTCTCACCCTCTTTAAAATAGGTCTTCTAGAGGGCCAAAGGTACCTTAGGCTATGGTACTAGTGGTGAAGGAGCAGTAGCAGTAGCTTGCCTTAACAACTAAAGTATCTCCTATAGGAAAACTGGTGAAACTTGTCCTGTGGATAATGCAAGTCCTACTACACTAATAGACATAGACCCTATTCTTATGGCCTCGGGTGCTACTGTAGTTGGAGTATGACTCTTGACTTCAACCTCACTACCCTATGTTAGAGCACTCATCGTAGCTATAGGTAAGAAAATAATTTTAATAAGCCTTAACATCCAATAGTTATGTGATGTAGACTCTAGACTCTAAAGCACTCAAATGTTATTCGGAATGCCTAAATCAAATCTCTGATATCATCAAATGTGACACCTTTTACCCTATTCGGATATTGATCTGCTGTCAAACCCGACTAAGGTATGCATGCATATCGAGATATTCAAACTCATTTATTTATTTACTTGTTATAAAACATTCTTATTAAAACATTATGTGTGAAAATATAGGTTTACAAAAAAAATTTCAAAAACCTTTTTCCTACAGTGTTACATATTAAAAAAAAAATAGGAATCCTTGTGCTTAAATTTTAATAGCATAACGGCTGTATCAAGGACTATCCTCAATTTTAAATAGTAACTTGTATAAAAAATTGCATTCCTATAATCATTTCACACCCTTCTAACATTTCATGTGATCCTCTGATCTCTCTAACATCAAATAACATAATTACAATATATCTCAAACTCAAGAAGAGATATCATATATCAAAATGCACAATTAAATAGTTTATAAGGGTTTACAGATTTTGAAATCTAAAATAAATCTTTAAATACAATTTAGGCCTATTCTCTTTTGAGTACACATTGAGTGCTACCTATACATCATATTCTAATTACATTACAATCTTTACTAAAAGAAAGGCCTTCTCTTGATAATACTTGATGTCCTGAGGCTTGCGTATCAAAAACTGTTCTTACCTATGCATCATAAACAAATGATGTGCTAAGCCAATGTTTAGTGTTGTAATAAAAATAACATGTGCTATCAAAGCATTTTAACATACCACAAGTATATGCCATTCATTTACATACATAACTAATTTACATAATGCATAATATTCATGCAAATGGTGATATGCTATATTCTAGACCAATTGTCATACCTCCTACATAATAATATACATAAAACTTATATATGGCAAACAAATGTATAAAATTAACAAATCATCAAAATGAGCTATTTTCAATCCATAGATGCACTTATCTGACAAATTAATATCATGATGTACATTAGAAGTTGATTTTGTTGTTTGCCTTATTATCTTAACTTAAGCCCATAGGGCTAGCCCTAAGCCTATGGATAATGAGAATATAACTTATGTAGTGGCCCATATTTTGGACCTTATAATTACTGCACTAGCATAAATAAGATTGTGCAGTGCCTATCTAGACTTACATGGCTGCACCTGCATGTGCTTATATAATGACCCCTATGGGACCTTATGGTTGCTACATCCATATAAATTCAAATATTTTAGCATAAATCCATAGGTAAGACTAAAAGTGAACCCTTAGATCATAATCTAGGCATAGAAAAGCCCTAGCAACTGTTATATCCCTTAGTAGACCGGTCAACTTAGCCATTCTTAGGTTGTTACATCTCATGGGCTAATTTATGTTTAGTTGCACCTCATTAAATAAGCTTACATAGCTTTGAAATTACTTATTTTAGCCATCAAATGACTAAAACCACTTAATTTTATTGAAAACATCTTTTTTAGCAATCATGCTCATTTTAACATGTATTATGCCATATTTATGCTATATACGCAACAATTTACCATGTCTATCTCATTTATGGATTTTCAACATGTATTATGCATATGTATTTTCATTTGAGGTCATAAGTCCATTTAAGACACTTTTTTCCTTTATGTTCATCAAATTTCTCATTATATGGCATAACTTGTTTTAAAGAACTCTTTAGAGCTCATCTTCGATTTAGGATATGTTTTGGTCATAAACCTTATTTCTTTTATGATAATAATCATATTCGTAATCTATATAATGAGTGCAACATGTAGACATTTTAATGTTCACAATTTATAAGTCATCATGTATTTGCACTATTACAAGGCCATTTGGCCATACAAGCTCACATAGGTATATTTAGTGTTCATCATCAAACATGCTACCTAGCAATATTCAATGACATATCCTAACATATTGATACAAAATTAGAGCTTAAAGCACCAAAATTTATAAGTCAATGCCTATGTATGAATTTCGGCCACTAAGCCATAAACATTCATTCCTCATTAGTTGACTCATGCTAATGTATACACATAAAAGGTTTGCATTTCAAACTATTTGACCATCCATAATATGTAACCTCCAATACCACATTAACATCTAAACTGCCTTTATTTTATCATACTTCATGACTTAAAACTCAATGCCTTGCATCAATCTACCATTTTCCATGTTATACACACATAGCCCATTTATGCACATATTAAAGTAATTTAAGCAAAAAATGACCACACCTATATATGACACTATGTGTCATTTGGCCAATACCTTAAGAACAATTACAACTAGTTAAAAAATGATAGAACCTACAACAACTCACATTAAACATGCTTATTATCATAATGTAATACATATAGGCATATTTCAAGTCATTTTTCCATAATGTGCACATATAACATAATTTAGGCATTTTCCTTTTTTTAATGATTTTTCTTGCTTCCACGCACCCATAAATATGTCAAATAAATGAAATAACTTCAAATTAAGCTTATTTAACCTAATTACTAAATTAAGTCATTTAAGCCTCATTATGCTCTATATTAGGTATAGTATGCCACCTTAAGCTTATTTCTCACATCCACTTGATTCCAATTCATTCTCATTATTTTAAACATATTGACATATTTATAATAAGCAATACAACCTATTAAATGCATGACATCAATGGCATAAACCATTTTCAAGCATTTATTACATAATGTACATAATATGAATATTTAGTGTTTCTAATTGAAATTGCACATTCTATTTCAATTACACATATGGAGGTGGTCGAGGAGGAACCCTAAGACCCATCAATGCCTTTGTTTTGCATTTATCATGGTTTGATTTGGAAACCTCTAACATAAATCAAAAAAATACTATAAAAATCCGTAATAAATAAATTGATGCAGAAAAAATAAAAATAAAATCGTAGGAAATCTCTTAGGCACTCTTAGAATCTAGGAAAAAAATAATAGAAGTAGGAAAATCTTACTCAAACCAAAGTGGGTTAGTATTCATAAGATAAAAAACCTAAAATTTTTAAGTAAACCCTTTCAATTTTTTCCACTTCTTAGAGGTGTTTAGTGTTTTAAAGGTTACATAGGATCATTTTAGTAGAGGAGTTTAAGCTTTAATGAAGGAGGAAGAAAGATAAATAGAGGAGAGGGAGAGGAGCATGTCATCAATAATGAAGGGAGGAGAGAGGGGAAGAGGTGAGTTAAAAAATGTTGACTCTTTATTTTAAGTTTAACTGTTTATACTTCCCCAAAATCTTTATTTCTAATCCATTTTTCTCCCAATTTTTCCTTCTCTTTTTGGACCCAATTAATAGCCATCTTTATTTAATAAAATCAATTTTATTATGCCCCATATGCCTGCAAAAATTGGAACTCAAAAAATGAAGAAAACCAATTAAATACACTATCTTTCATGTCATCCAATTTTTGAAAAATTACTTCCCAATATCTAAAAATTCCAAGTATAGAACCATTAGGCTTATTAGAAGTTTTAAGTATCATGTCATATAATTTTTAGAATTTTCTGAGCAAATTTGAAAATAATTTATGATTCAGCTTTGCCTTGGTCACTCTTCCTAAGACATTGCTATAAAACTTTGTTTTAGCATTTTTAACCACTCAATGACTTTTGATTGATTTCAAACTTTGCCAAAAATTATTTTTTGATTAATACATTCATTTGGTGACTTCAGTGCATCCCAGTCTTGGGAACACTATTCATCCTGTGAAAGTACTATTCATAATTTTAGGATTTTTGAGGCATTATAAACTGGAGATTTTGAGGTTTGTTTTTTTTTTTTTGAGTTTTCTTATTTTTCTTAAGTTCTAAAGGTGCCTAAGAACCTATAAGTTACGATTTTTCTAAGTTTCCTAGAATTATGTTTGTAGAGAAAGAGAAAGCTACTCAATCTCAGGGCAAGGAAAAGGTTTGAAGGCCTTGATGTGGTATTAATAAACTCATAGGTATGTGTATTTAAGTTGACATATGTGTATGTGTGAAAATCTAAAGTTAAAGTATGTGGTTTTGTGTATGTGATATTAGTATGTTGTATTAATTAGCTTGATATGTGTATGCTTGATGTAAAGAGTTGGTGTAGGCATTAAAGAAAGCCTTAGATGTGATGAAATTAATATTCTTTGTTGTTTTTAACTAGTGGCCAAAACATATGATGCCTAAAGATGAGGTTGTTAGTGTAATTCATGATTATTATATATGATGTAATAAATGCTTGCTAAAGTAATTTGTGACTATGTGAGTATAAATGTATTTTGATTTTAGTGTGGTAAGCGAAGAAATGTGTTAGATGTAAATGAGGAGTTGTTGGCCAAAATGCTTGGGGTATATACATATATGATGATGGTTTGAGTTGTTTATGTAGTGTTTATGTAACAAGTTAAAAAGTGTGGTTAAGTAGATAAATTGGTAGATGCATGTTGGCTTATGGTCTAGCTATGTGTTATTAAAAGTGTATTAGGTTTTTATTTTTCTATACCATGATTAAATGAGAAGGTTATGAGGTTTATACAATACATGCTATATATTGATAAATATGATGTAAAAGAGGTTATGGCATGATTTTGCGTAAATAGTGTTTCTTGGATGTTAATGATGTAAATTGAGTTATGTTATACAAATAAAATCATGAATGAGATGATTTGGTGTATATATGGTATTTGATGAGATATGATGAGTATATAATGGGGTTTTTAAAACCTTGAGTCTTGGCTAGGCCGAATGGCCTAATTAATGATGAAAAATATTGTAAAACATTAATTTCAAACTTATGTCTTAATTACTAAATTTGCTTGAGCTATGAACCTTAGTGTAACATAATAATGTAATTTTTCCCCTAAGGTCATTGGTTGACCAATAATTATAAAATTTATCTAAGTTACATAACAAGGTGAAATGAAATAAAAATAGTGATTAGCCCATATGTGTAGACAACGTAGCTTGGATAGGTTAACTGATTAACTAGGGAGATTAGCCGTTGCTAGGGCACTTTGGTGTTTATTTCTAGGTCTACGAGCCAATGTATGCTATCCTTTAGGCTTTGATGATTCTAGACCTACGAGTCAATGTTTAAGACCTTTGGGTTAATGTACAAGATCTCTATGGTCAATGATTCCTAACATCTAGTTGGATACGTGTCTTACAAGTATATGGGCAAACAAATTATGATAAGTTGAAATCCTATAGAACTTATTGTAATGTTAATATGATCTTTTGCGTCATGATTTAGGTGTTGTTTATATGTTAACTCTTATGAAATGAAATTTTTGTTGATGTTGTTTTCATGAGTTATATGCATTTTATTATATATGTGTGTGTGCATTTGTGTGTGTGCATATGTGTGTGTGTG
>CANXYI010668957.1:0-10142 GCA_948208565.1 Hura crepitans
ATGGTGGTCTCAAATAAATGATTAAGTATAATATTGAATATAATATTTATATATGTAATATTAGTACCTAAATTGTATTAAGATAAATTGTGTTATATTGGTAAAGTTAATTAAATGAAGAAAAATAAAATAAAGAATTAATATTGTTTTTATAAAAATTAATGTTATATCTATACATATTAAGTTATAATTAAGTAATTAATTCAAGTATGTAGGATTATAAATAAATGTGTTTGTAAGAATTATGTGAAGATATGTGGTATTAATAATTTATTAAATGAGTTGAAAGACATGTGGAATAATAATTAAGGAAGAAAATAATAATAGTAAAATAAAATAAAATAAAATGAATAAAGTAATTATTTAAGTTAAATTATTATGTGGAAAAATATTAATATGTGACTTTATTATTGAGGTATTAAATTAAATATCTAAATAAATAATTGTATCAATATATTTGCATATATAAATTAAATAAATGGGTATTTAAAAATCATATGTTTATATATACAAGTATATATATTATTAAAGGAAATTAATAGATAAAGATAGTATTATATTAAAATATATTTGGCAATTGTTAAAAATGGTATTTATTGTATAATGAAAATTTTTTTGTTTAAGTAAATGTGACATGGAATAATGAATAAATGTAGAAGTAAATAAATGTATATATGACAATTGAAAGATTAAAGTAATAATAAAAGATAATTAATGAGACATTATTGAATAATTAAAATAATGGTTGGGGGTAATATATAAAATTTATGTTAGATAGTTTTGGGGACATTGGTTAAATAAAAATTAATGATATATTATTTTTTATTAATAAAAAGAAAATAAGGGATGATAAATATGTGTTTTATAAGTTAAAGGTGGTCATGCATGTTAAGTGTACACAACGTATTGAAGTGATCATTTTTATTTGGAAGTATGGCATGCTATGGGTGTATGTGCATGAATATTTTGGATGTGAGAATGCAATTAAATGTGATAATAATGATGGCATGAAAATGTGGAAATGATAATAACAAGTATGCAAAATTATTGATGTAAGTGAAATAGATAATTTCATAAGGATGACTTGAGAATGGAAATTATGAAGTTGACTAAATGAATAATGTTTTGCTTGTAAAGTGATCTATAATTAGGGAATGTGTGTATGTGCACAAGTGCCCATAACTATAACACTTAACAATAGAAATGACCTATATCTATATAAAGTAATTGGTAATTAAGATTCGGCCTATATCAGTTAGACACCCACTGGATGGGTTGGCCGGTAAACTAGGAAATTAGTAGTTGTTAGGGGTTTTGGTCCTCTAAGGCCATTAATTGTGATGTTTGATGGTGAGTGTAGCCACCAAGGTTTTGATATTGAGCCTTGCACATTCGGCCATTGGGAGGTCCATATGGGCTGATCCCTGCTACCTATTTGATTTATTTATTGATATTAGGAGGTCCTATAGGGCCGATCCCTACTATCCACCTAAGATGCAATAGATATGATGATTTGGCAAATTGGTAGTTCTCACGAGGCTAATCCCTACTATCCCCTATAGATGCTAGGAGGTCTACGGGACTGATCCCTACCATTTGCTAGTTTGGTATTAAAAGGTTCACATAAACTGATCCCTACTATCGAATAGGGTAGGTGTAGCTATAGAGGTCTAAAATATGGGCCACTACATAACTTGGATCCCGCTATCTAGTGTCTTTAAGTGTAGCCTCTCCAATATGGGCCTAAAATATAATGACATAAAGGAATGTGAATAATAACGAATACAATGAACTTATAATGTACTTGGCACTATTTAAAAGTATTATAATGTATCTGTGTGAATTTAATTAGACTATAAGATAAACTGGTTAATAAATAATAAGCCTAATAAAGAGATAACATAATTACATCCAACAGAGTCTATTTGTCAAATATAGGTTGCCTAATTTATAAGTTAATAAAAGTGGATGTTAGTAAGAAATATTTTAATCATCGAACAATAAACACTGATTAACTAACTTGTATATAGTATAAAAGTTATCTAATCACAATCAAGTGAATAGAATTATGGTCATTAGAGGAATACATTAAAGGAAACCAATGTGGTAAATTAAAATGATTATGCAAGAAGTTTAAGATGCAAAAGGACTAAACTAAGAAGCAAAATAAATAATATATTATTTTCATTGCGTAAGGTAAATTAATGTATAAAAGACTATACTATAATATGTCAGTATGTGAATGTAATACAAATGTAAAGAGAATATGATATTTAGAGAGATAATAATGTTGTTAACTAAAGAAAGTCGACTAAATATGAAATATTAATTGTCAATAGAACTATGAACATAATTTATATTGATAATTAGAGAAGGGAGAATTTTATTTATGTTGTGTGAATATATGTTGCATTGCTGAGTATATATTAAACCTGATATCTTATATGTATTTATATGTTGTGACATAAGATTATTATAAATTGTTAATGTTATCACGTTTATGATGCATGCTTGTATGCTTACATATTACACATATATTTCATTAAATACACCACTAAGCATCATTGCTTAACGTACTAGCTTTTGTTGGTGCATAGGCAGTAGATAGGAGTATAAGTAGCAACCTTAAGTAAAGTAGCATAAGTTAAGGAGTTCAATTTGGCAACACATGTACACATGTGAGAAACATTATTAGATTATGTATATGATAAATAGTAGGCCCTAGATTATATGATTATAGATAGGTGTGTATAGTTAATAATAGTAAGTTAAATAAGTTAGTGTGATGTCTTTCATCCAAATCTAAAATTTGGATTGGGTGAGAGATATTGCTTGTGGCATCCTATATCTGAACTAGCTATTAGTTGGGTATTAGGGTGTTACATATATGTATTAATCACATACTTTTCACACAAAAAATTTTAGATAGAGAAAATATAATGGATACACTTACTTAAATAACATTAAATTAGTTCTTAGGGCCTTAATAACCTTCTTTTCCCTTTTCCACCTTAATTCCTATTTTTTTCACTCCTCGACATCTACCTCTCATGCACATAAAAACTCACAACAAATCAAATACACATCTAATATTCAAAATAACCTTAGACAGCATTTATTAGGATTTGATATCATCTTAGAAAAATGCATATCATCTTGGAAAAATACATATCATCTTAGAAAAATATGAAAACCTTAATAAGACCACTTATACAAAACTAAGTTATTATTCATCAAGATATTCCATTTCAAATTTCAGTAATAAAAAAGTCTCCCTAGTGCAATTTGACACTTGACTAATTACTTTCATGTGTTAAAATGATAATTTGATGAATGAAAAATGGGTTGTGTTGAAAGAAATGAGATCACATTGAGGTTGTATGCTTAATAATGGTGATGGCATAAGAGAAAAAAGGAAGAGATGGAAATGAGCTATTGGAAACATCTCTTATGCTGCTAGAATTAGAGCTTTTATATCACTAAATTAAGGGCCAAGATTATTTTAACAAAAATTGAATGGCCCATATTAAAGCCTAACTAAATTTTTTTTCCTTCCATTAATTCTATTTTTTTTTGTTCTTCCAATCTTCCATCAATTTACATATATTCTGGTTTTAAACAATTGTACACATGATTCCTTAAAAGCTAGAGAAAGATAAAACTCAAAAACCTTGAAAAACTAATTAAGGATGATACTCTTTTATCTTATTTATTTTTATAAAGTTCCCACAAACTCAAAAAATTACAATTACAATTCCATTAAAATACTAGGAATTTTTAAGTATCAAGTTATGATGATCTTGGGTCCATTTGAGCAAAAAGAAATTTCAATTCAACTTTAACTACATCACTATTCACATTACACTGTCATAAAAACTTAACTTTTGTTTCTAACCATCTCAATACCTTTATTTCTACTTCAAACTTTGCCTAAAAATGGCTTATAATTAATATTATCATTTAGTAACATTAGGATGACTCGAGCTCAGGAAGCACTATTTACACCTCAAGAGGTACTATTCATGAATAAACTTGCTATTGGCCACCATTCAAATGTTCTTATCAATATACCAAATTGTATCCATAGCCAATTTATAACATAAACCCTTAATCAATAAGGTTGAAAACTCTATTCATGTAATACCCAAAAATCTCGATGTTATCAATAGTACTTCATGGGATTTGAATAGTGTTTCTTGAGACCAAAATCATACTAATCATGCTAAATGGAAGTATTAATCATAATACAGTTTAAAAAAATTTGGATTCAATTTGAAGTCATTTAGATTATTAAAATGATAGTTAAGATTCTATGGCAATGTCACATGAATAGTAACCTATTTTTAGTTGAACCATAAAATATTGAGTTCTTGCTTAAAAAATTTTGGGATCGATAAAACTTGATACTTAAATATTCCAAATATTGGAATTGGAATTTTTAATATTAAAAAGTATTTTTACTAAAATCGAGTATGGATTAAAGTATGATTTTTAATTTGATTTTCCTTGATTTTTGAACACGAGTTCTTAGGGGTTTATGGGTATTGATGGAATGATTTTATGGGATAATTGAAGTGTAGATTAAGGATTTAATTAAGGATGAAATAATTAAAATAAAAGAGGGAATAAGGATAAAACTGATAACTATTAAATGACAAATTGAAGAAATCTTTGCCATCCATTAATTGACTAAGTCAAAGGTCGAGGCTAAAAATAAGGGAGTCAAATGGTAAATAGTAGCAACCAACTCCTCCCTCTTTCTTATTATTAATGCTATTTTTGGCCCTCCCCAACTTTTTCTCATTTCTTCCTCTTTTAATCTATAATCTATCCCTCCATCATCTCTAGAGCACAATGGAAATGGAAAATGAAGAAAATAAAAATAGAATTTCAAGTTATATGTATGGAGTGAACGGTGATCGAATTTTTGTAGGGTAAGCATTTTTGGGTTCTGATATTTTTAAAAAGCTCTATGGGTGCCCAAGAACACATATATAAGGTTAGAATTAAATTTGGAGGTGTATTAGGTTTATGGTATTTTTATAAGTCTTGGTTATAATATATATGTGAGGAAGAAGGAGCCAAGTAGAGCCAAAGGGAAAGACAAGGTTTGATAAAGGCTTAGTGGTGTATTTTAACCTATAAGTAAGTGTATTCAATTTAATTTATGTATTGTATGATTGTGTGATCACATGAGGCATGAATATGTACTCACGTAATAATTGCTAATTAGTGTAGTTTGGTGGAAATAAGTGAATTACTATTATATTTGATCATAATTTATGCTTAAAATGATGGATTGCTAAAGTTTTGGTCTTTTGAAATCTTATTCTTAATGAGACCAAATGCTTATGTTGTTAATGAAAATGATGATGATGTATGGTGTGACTATGTGATGTATATAAGATTCATGATTAATTTTTATGGACCATGTTTAGTGGGATAGCTGAATGTTTCTTAGAGGATTAAATAATTATTAATGCCATATAAGATGACTTAAGTAAGATGTATATGAGTTTAGGGAACTTTGAGCAATGAAAATATGTCTAATTACCTATAAAAAATGAATAATGACATTTTCTTTTAGTATTATAATGGTTAGTAATGATTTTGGCATGACTAATGGCATGGAAATCTAAGATGTAATCATGAGTTATGTGTGATAAACTTGGGAAAGATGTTACGGCCGAAACCTTTTTGAGAGTTAGATATGTTTGTAATGTTTATATAAGCATAGGAATGTTATTTTTATATGGCATGATGTGTAATGTAAGTTCTCTTTTATAAAATATTTTCAAGTGAGCATTTTGCATTCATATGCCATGTGTATGTGTGTGTATTTATCTCCTTTTGGTGCAAATGTGTGTTAGATATGGTTATGGCTAAATGGCTATCAATATAAGTATTAGTGGCCTAATATTGTTTATATTATGTTTTCGTCCATAACGTGCACATAATAAGATGGAATATGTATACATGGCATTATGGCTTATATATGGTCGAAGTGGTTATAGTATAAGCTTATGATTGAACAAGATTAAAATTTATGAGCTGTTTGAGAAAATAATAATAATATATGGAAACATGAGTGATGCTTTTATACTCATGGATGTGATTATCTATGTGCATTGTCATAATGAATTTTGTGATACTATTCACAATCCTACTTATTTTTGTATCAATTTACACTAACAACCTTTTTATGACATGTACTATTAATTAGTATGAAAATCCTAATCATGTCTCAGAAGTCACTATTCACAAACCTTGGGTTTCACTATTCACAACTTTAGGATTTTCGGGTGTTACATTTCTTCCACTCTGAAAAGAATTTCATCTACAAAATTCCCGAAGTCCTTTTCTACTTTACAACACAAATATACTTATATACTCTATTTATCTTGGTTTCATGTTTCTATAAAACTTTCTCATTGCTTTACTCAAAATATAACAACATTTTTTTTATCATCTGTCACTTAGGCTTATCCCTTTTAATGGCTTATAGCTTAACTGTTCATACTTGTGTTACTTCCCCTCTTAGGCTTTTCATAGGCATCCATAATACATATACTCTTAGCTCTTAAAATATTCTTTGTTACCCTTATAATATGATGTATCCTTTCTTACATATCCAATCACTTTTATATGGTAAACTATCTTTCTTTTATTGCACCACTATGATATATAGATATTTATCAACTAATCATCTACTTATGATCATTACAATAACTCTCTATCTTTATTTGTCTTTGGTATGACTATAACAAGTTCCATTTGTATTTTTGAGTTCACCCTTTCTACTTTTTCTTGAACTGTTATAACCTTTATCCTGAATGCCTTACTCATTTCTTATATTGTTCCATTATATGGGTGTATCCTATCAATTTTCCCACAGGCCAAATGCATTTATGTAAAAGAAGTTTATGGTTATGCATGTATGATGATATAAGTGGAAATGATGATTCAACATGTGTATGTAACTTTTTTTAAATGATGCTTATATGCCATGATGCATAACCCAGCCCCATGTCTCATGTATCAGTGATACTTGGCCTTAAATCTCTAAAAATTGACAAGCAAACTAGGAGCTTTGGTTTTCATATTCTAACATATTCCTATTGCATTGAGTTGGCTATACTTTAGTCCTTATCCTTCACTTATGCCTTTAGGTATGCCCTTTAATTCCATCATATCAAGGAACCTTTAATTATATTAGTACTATTCCATCATTACCATACCCCTTTTCTCTATGATTTGTTTCCATGTATTTATCAACAACCTATCATAGCTTTAACTTAGCTACGTCATTACAACTCGTTTCTTACCTTTACTTCTTTTTGAGGTCATACTAGCAAACTTTATCCATGTTTCATCAAATACAAGAAACCAACTTATCTACTTAGTAAACATACTTTTATACCTTACATAACCTTAATCCTTTAGCACTCATAGGATCCTTAAACTATTCCTTAATCTACGGAATGCCTAAATCGGAGCTCTAATACCACTAAATGTGATAACCCTTACTCAGTTCGTTCACCAGGCCCTAATAAAAGGTGGCACACAACTATCATCCAATCTCACTTAACATATATCTTACTTATAACCCATATGATTAAAAATTTTTTTAACAACATATCTTAATATACAACTTATAAAAATCTATCTTAATGAAATCCACAACACAAGTATACCATTAGGGATCATCAAGTCAAAAATCTGACAACATAATAGCTTCTAGTGACACTAGCCTAAATAGTAATAGACATATAATAACATTTTTGCATTCACAACAACACATAATCAAACTCTATTATCTATCTTATCATCTTAATAAATATGATTACATGTCATTCTTAATTATACATAAGAAGCTACATTCATCTCATAAATATGCTAATCTATACATACACTATCTCACTATAATAAAGATTAAAGTTGAACATTAACACAATATATATACATTCCATCATATGAGTTCATAGACATTTTTGATAAAATAAAGGCTCATATCCCTTAAAACAATACATATGAGTGCTTGAACCCCTCACGATCTCAAAACATACATGCATACAAATTATTCAAACAAAAAAAATACACAACTTAATAGCTTATCTTAATTTCCATGCTCTTTATCCTCTTTGTATTGTCTTCTCCATCATGCTTATAGGATGTACACATCATGAACAAAAAATTTGCTAAGCATAGGAGCTTAGTGATGTATCTAATATAATATGTTACATACACATACATTTATAATAAATTGTCAAGCAAACATATTAGACATTAAAATGTGTAATTAGGTTTATATCATAAACATAGGATTTAATATCTTATTACTTACATTCTTGATTAATAATTCAATTATGGTATTTAATAATCAACACATGCAAACTCATGCATATTATGACACCAATAAAAAAAATTATAATTGTGATTAACTTTGTGACATTAGTCTTTATTTGGTAGTTTAAGCCATTTAATTTATTCTTTTGCCTATAACTAGTAGACAACTCCTAAAACTAGCTATCTAGATCATCATTATAGAGGTCTTGATAGATATGAATTGATCCACATTTTAGACCTCACTACATTTGCACCGATATAGTTATGCAGTAACGCTATGGACTTCATAACAGTTGCACCCATAGAGTTATGCAGTGGCCCTATAGACCTTATGGTAGCTACACTCGCATAGTTGTTTAATGGCCCTATAGACCTCATAGTGATTATATCAACATAGTTGTGCAGTAACCCTATGGACCTCACAATTAATGCACTCATATAGTTATGTAAGTGGCCCTATAAACCTCATTATGGTTTCACCCACTTTGAGAGGCACCAAGTCCCTTAGCAACTATTATATATCCCTAGTTAACTAGTTAACCTATTTAATCTAGGTTCTCATACATATATGGGGCTTTACCATATGGAATTTAATTTCATATTAATGTATAACTTATATTTATATTACTATATCATTAGTCAACTCATGACCAACTGGGGTAACTAGAGTTCTTTTTTATCTAGTTAAACCCATTTATTTCATTAATCATGCAAAATAAGCACATTATCATGGCATCAAGCATATATATCTTTGCTTCATTATAATCATCATCTTAAGGAATTTTTCATTTTTGTCATCATATTAAAGCCAATTTTACATGTAGATATCATAAGTACGTTTGATATGAGTATTCCTTGCATGCTACAATCATATCTTACATCATTTTTTGTGGTTGCAATAGGCACCCACATACCTCATTCTTATCCAGTGGTTGCTCTAAATATGCATTAACTTGTGATCTTTAATGTTATTCTAACTTCACATAACTTAACATGTCAATATAACAGAGTTATAAACCTTCGCTTAGCCTTAATCTTATCAACCATATTCATGTCATGTTACATAATAGAATTATTCATGTTTTACATCTATAATACCTCATTTATGTTCTACATGCACTTATCTTGCATAATAAAAGGCATAGTCATATGATAAACTCACTATATAAAGGCTTATAATACATTTTTTCCTTTTTAAGGTCATTTAGCCATATTAAGACTATCATGCCATACCATATCTAAATAAAACCAAGGACTTCTTTTTTTAGAAATATTTTTACTCATATATACATGTCTATCTATCTTATCAACAACAATTTAATTTTAACATAACATGCATACATAAATAATCACATTTATAATTTATAACCATTCTATATAGTATCACACATAATACATTATAATACATTTTAAGCAAAAATATATCCTTTTGCATTTTGTAAAGATCACATTATCCATTTATCATGTAATGACCCAAAAATCCTGAGTTTTTGAATAGTTCTTTCCTAGGATGAATAGTATTCTAAAGAATCGGGATGCACTGAAGCTACTAAATAGAGGTATTGGTCATAAATAATTTTAGGTAAAGTTTGAAACCAATCAGAAATCATTTGGTTGGTTAAAAACACAAAAAAAAATTTTTATGATAGTGTCCTATTAATAGTGACCATGGCAAAGTTGAATCTTAAAAATATTTTATTTTTGTTCAAAATGACTTGGGATGAATACAACTTGATACTAAAAAATTCTAATTAGCATGTTGGCATTGGAATTGGAATTTTTGGAGGTTAGGAAGT
>CANXYI010668960.1:0-14233 GCA_948208565.1 Hura crepitans
GCCTTCCAGATGGAAAGGCAAATGCGAAAATGGCACAGGTTTTTCGCCCTCAAATTGCAACAACAAGATCATTGGTGCAAGAGCTTTCTTCAAAGGCTATGAATCCCTTGTAGGAAAAATCAATGAAACAGTTGATTACCGGTCCCCTCGAGATGCACAAGGCCATGGAACTCACACTGCATCAACTGCTGCTGGTAATGTTGTAGCCAATGCAAACTTTTCGGGGTTCGCAAGTGGCTCTGCAGCTGGAATGATGTTCACAGCAAGAATTGCAGTTTATAAAGTCTGTTGGTCATTGGGATGCACCAACACCGACTTATTGGCGGCTATAGACCAAGCTGTTGCAGATGGTGTTGATGTATTGTCCCTTTCCTTGGGTGGTACAGCCAAGCCTTTTTACAGTGACAATGTAGCTATAGCCTCATTTGGGGCTACACAAAATGGGGTTTTTGTTTCTTGCTCTGCAGGAAATTCTGGCCCATCGAGATCAACTGTAGACAACACTGCTCCATGGATCATGACAGTTGCTGCTAGCTATACCGATCGAAGCTTCCCATCAACTGTTAAGCTTGGTAATAAACAATCTTTTGTTGGATCATCCCTTAATTCTGGGAAACCAACCAAGCAATTGCCAATTGTGTATGGAAAAACTGCTGGTAACCAATTTGCTAAGTATTGCATCACTGGCTCTCTCAACAAGAAGCTAGTGAAAGGTAAACTCGTACTTTGCGAAAGAGGATTCAACGGGCGAACTGCAAAAGGAGATCAAGTGAAACTGGCTGGAGGAGCAGGAATGTTGTTGATCAACACTGAAGCTCAAGGCGAAGAACTTTTTGCTGACCCCCATGTCTTGCCAGCCATTACTTTAGGATCCTCTGCAGGTGCAGCTATCAAAAAGTATGTGAATTCAACTAAAAGGCCTACTGCTGCAATTTCTTTCATAGGAACAACTTATGGCAATCCTGCACCAATAATGGCTGCATTCTCTTCCAGAGGGCCTAGTTCAGTTGGACCAGACGTGATCAAACCCGATGTTACTGCACCAGGTGTGAACATTCTAGCCGCCTGGCCATCAAGGACTAGCCCGTCTCTGCTGAAGACAGATAACAGAAGGGTACAGTTCAATATACTCTCAGGAACATCAATGTCATGTCCTCATGTTAGTGGACTAGCCGCACTACTCAAGTCTGTCCGCAAAGATTGGTCGCCAGCGGCCATAAAATCAGCACTAATGACCACAGCTTATGTAATGGACAATAAAAATGCACAAATTGCTGATCTGGGTGCCAATCAATCTGCATCAGCTACACCTTTCGTCTTTGGTTCTGGCCATGTTAACCCGGAAAGTGCTTCTGATCCTGGGCTGATATACAATATTACAACAGAGGACTATTTGAACTATTTGTGCAGCTTGAATTATACATCTTCTCAATTGCTCCAGGTATCAAGGAGGAATTTCAGCTGTCCTAAGGACAAAATTCTTCAACCCGGTGACTTAAATTACCCTTCTTTTGCTGTGACTTTTGGAGGAAATTCTCAAAATCTGAGAAAGACATACAGGAGAAGTGTGACGAATGTAGGAACTTCTTCTTGTAGTTACGTAGCAGAAGTTGAGGAACCTAATGGAGTATCAACAGTTGTGGAGCCTAATATTTTGAATTTCCAAAAACTAGGAGAGGAACTTAGTTACAATGTGACTTTTACTGGAGTGAGAGGAGAAGGTAGTACAGGAAATTATTCTTTTGGATCTATTGTTTGGGTGTCAGGAAAATATAGAGTCAGAAGTCCTATAGCTGTAACTTGGCAATAGTTCTCGGATTACGATATTGTGATTTTCAAAAAAAAAAAAAAAAAAAGAACCAGTCTACAATGGAAAAGTTCCCCTTCCCTCCCTGTTATTTATAGACCTGCTCAAAGTAAGGCTTGGGCTGAGTTGGGCCGAGCTCGTAGTGTTATCTATATTAAATAAGTCAAATATCAAGTTACCTTGGATTTCCCATGACATTTTTGAATTGGGGCAGCACCCTTTTGTTTTCTGGAGTTTTTCTTTTCAAATTCTTTAAAACCAAGCAATTTTGACATTGTTAAAACCTTTTGCTTTGATCCCAGTTGAGTTGGAAAGCGAAGATCATTAATGTAAAAACAAATGATGTTTCTATAGAAGAAATTGTGGGATCTGGAAAATTTACCTCTCTTTCTTTATGTAAATGCAGTAACTTATTTTGGTTTCAATAACTTTTTTTTTCATCTTTTGTTAAGGTTGGGGAAGTAATCACTTTCATGTATCTCAATGCATTATTTTCATAAAGAAAAAAGTTAAAAAAAAAAAAAAAAAACTCATTGAATTTAAGATGTGTCCCTCTTTAATTAGAAAATTACCGTTCTTTTCAGTAAGTGCAACCACAACCATTTAGCATTCTAACGTCAACAAGAGCAAAATGGTTTAAAAGCAACACTATGGTTTTGGACACGAACATGTGACTGTGAGACTGGCCTCACTAAAACCTTAACCAGGCTTTTGGACATAATTGAAAATGCAGAAACCCAACTTATCTCAATTCTGAACAGCTCTATTTGCAACCATTGACTGTTTTTCTTACCTCCAATGGCGTGTCCAACCAACAAACAAGCAGCGTTGTCTAACGCAATGCCATGTGACTCCAAATATAGGAGTAACTAAGCTGATTTACTAAGTTTAGTTGGTGCCTCATTCGACATGGATAAACTTGAACTTTCCTTGAAATTGGTAACCACAGATATTAAAGGAAATATATTCAGAGCTAGTGCTTTCCCAAAGTTAGTTAAATGTATAAGCTAAGACCATTTGCTTTCCTAACTGTAAGAAGAGGTTTGGAGTAAAAATAACTCCAATATTCCAATAGCAAATGCTTCCAAAACGTTTAGAATTGTGAGTTCAATCTTGTAATGTCGATTGTTCTATACTACATGTGCAAGCTCAATCATTGATGCAATTCTTACCAACACCATAACAAGACTAAATACTGTTTATGAGAAACTGGCATGCAAATTTATATATGCCAGACTCGTAACACAACACATAGATATTTTTATTGGATATGCTTAACTTTTTATTATCTTACTTACAACACGTATGGAAGTATGACAAACGTGGAACTGACATTATATCCACATTTGAGCAAAGAATTCTAAGACAGAATACTCTTTATAACAAAATCCTAGATTTGGAGTTATACTTCACCTAAACACCTAAATGGTTGTAGAAATTTCAAAGACTAACTTCTTGCTGAGTTCTTTCACGATCCTGACATGTAAGTGTAACGTGTCTGAGCTCCGATAACAAGTTCAACAATTTTTCCTGCACATTCAAAAACGAATATAAACTGTAACAAATTACTCCAATCAACGAGACATGAACATTAGATAGCAAATCTAAACTTCACAGAGCATATACCAAACGCACCTGTTACAAGCCCAACAAGAGGAACAGGTTCTAACAGTCTTTCAGTGCTTTCAAGTCTTTGCCTGAAACGATTGAAATTGCTTACATTGGAATAATTCTAACCACAAAACTGCAAAAATTCTGAAGTTGCTTGCTAATCTATACCTGGTGTACTTGCTAAAGAATGGATCTCTCATAAGGTAAAGTGCCCACGACAATTTTCTTCGTTTCAACTGATTCAAACATAACACCAACTTAATATATCGACTGCCTATTCAGAGTTGAAACACCACTTAATAATAGATTTTCAGATTTGTATTAACAGAATGCAAGATGAAATCCTGCAGAATTCTAACCTCATCCTGTTCAGAATCTGTGAGATGAAATTGTTGCCCTTTTTCACCATGCTTTGACTTTTCAATATGTGTAAGAAAGCCTATTCCGATGAAGTCCACAACCAGAGAAATAAACCAAGGGGTCCAAGACCGAATCCCATACTTTCTGATAAACAAGACGTAAATAAGGGGTCTGGTGATAAAAAGCACCTCTCCCAGGACAAATAGTGCTCCATGAAAACCTTTCTCTGTCAGTATCATGGAAAGAGTTGTCCTCTTCACCCTTGGAGCTGTAGAGATGAAAATGCAAAATTAAGGAATTAACCTAGAAATCTAGCATAAGTTTTTGAGGTTGAAAGATATATACATCGAGGCTCCATAATTGCACGTTGATGTCGAACTGCACTCAACCATACTGGGTCAGATACCATCCTAGCATTTTCTCCAAACCGGCTCAATGCTGACAATGCCCTTCCTTCTAGATTCCAATAGTTCTGTCCATTAATAGATCGTAAGTGACCAGGCCCATGATAGCCTCCAGGCTTTGAAGAACCCCCTGTAGTATGCTGAGAAGACAAATTCGAATCCTTTTCAATATTAGGTGTCTCTCCTCCACGCAGAAGCATCTTATATCCACTGCTCCTGAACAAAGCTAGCCTAACACACACCCTGGGAATAGGAATATTAGTATTCATATGCCCCAATAAAACTGTGGTCCAACTGGAAAAAATAGTGGTATGTAACCACTAAAAGGGCGACTTACTTTATTGCTTCTGTAATAGCTATGAAATTCCATTTCTTATCTTGACCATAGTAATGTTCAGCTGCAACTTCAACCAACGTTTCCAAGTCTTTCATTGCAGATATGCACAACGAATAAGGGAATGAATGAGGCTCTACAGAGCCTCCTCGCATCTCGGTTGGAGCGGTATCAATTATATGCTCGTTGAGAGCAGTGATTATGCCAAATATAGCAGTTACTGCAGACAATTATTAATACTAATAGCTAAATTCAACATTCAACGAAGTATAAAGGAGAGGAAGAGAATCAGAAAAAAATGAGAAAAATGACTTATTATTTGGTTGGGAAGGAAATATGTCAACTCAAAGGTAACTTAATTTTGAAACTTGACTTCTTATTTTTGAATTCCGAGAGAAGGAAAATTACAATTAACAAATTCAATAGAACTGCTTGTGTTAGACGGACACTTTAATTAACTATTGTGTCAACAATGAAGCAAAATATGGAAACCCATACATCAAATTCATGGATTTCCAACCATTTTTACAGATTTTCTGAAGGCAAAGACTGGGAAAGAAAAACCCTATCACATTCTCAGCACAAAAGAAGAAGCCAAATGTTACCAAAGTTTCACAAAACCTGCTTCTGGTCCTATCTCTGAAGCAGAAAACCGCTCAGGAAGAAGCCATGTCAATCCCTGACCAAAAATTTCCAAACTCAAATCAGATATTACCAAAACAAGGGAAAAAAAAAAGAAGCACATCTAATTCATCGGAGTTTGTAAATCTCCTCCAAAGCCGGCAGATTATAAGTCCAGAATATAACTGGATAAAAAAAAAGGCACATCTATGCGTTTGCGCAAGTAAGCAATTCATGTTCTTTCAGTGAAGAAAACACCAAGTGTTTCCATCCAATCAATACTAGTTAATAGCCAAGTAAAATAAATCAACATGGATTCACATTCAATCAATTTTCTCCCAACCCACGCCAATATGATACAAAGAACCATAGAATTAAAAGAACGCATACGCACAAAATAAAAATCACAATCTGAACATATTAGATGATAAGTCCTATAAATTATATAGCAGCTTACATTGGCAAGAGATTCCAACGAGTGGACATAGTCTTTGTTCCTCCTAACCCATCTTTTATAAGCTTCCATGGCTCCAAAATCTCTAATCAAACCACCAAAACAAATAGAGAGACTCAACACCCAGCATCCAAAAACTAGATTCTTTTAAATTCAAGAACAAATCTTTTGCAAATTGTGAACCAAAACCGAATCAAAGTTAACCCTTTTCCGGCAATTTGCCTATATACTTGGATTCGTGAAGGTGAAGTGGGATTCTAGCAAGCGAGATGTTGCAGAGAAGTAGGAACTGTTATTGTTGTCAACGGTGCTGTAGATTATGACTGTTGATCTGGCTTTTATTTTGTGTTCCTAGCCGCAAGATGTTGAACTGTGGGTTCTAACGTGGCCCAGTGACTGACTTGCGGAATCGAGCGTTGGATCCGTATGCCGGAGAAGATATCGTACGGTTGAGATATATTGCTAACGAGAGAGTGATGAGGGCAACTGTATTGTGATAAAGGGAAGTGGATATCCAATTTGTGCACCCCAATGACAGAGTCGCTTACGACTTACGAGTCATCCATCTGCATCACAATTTTACGTTTAGACCCCCCTTTTCTGTCTTCCGAACTGTCTCTTTAAAATTTATTTATTTAATTTTTTAATATGAATATTTTATAAGAAATTTTTTAATATGGTTTCGTCTTTTAAGTAATTGTCTAATATAATATAATATCTCTATAAAATAAAGTTGACTTTCATTATGAGGCTAAAAAAAAAGAGCGAAAAGATTCTTTTTTCTTAATAAAGAAAGGAATTATTTGTGTTGGTGACAATAATAGATCTTCATCTGAATTATATATGATATTGTTTTCATACTACTTTCCTATAATAAATGATATAACAGGCGTCATTTTTTAATTTGACAAAATTATTTTCAACCGTCACAAAATTAAGCCACCTTAGCAAAATATTTAGAGAACATAAAAGAAGCAATGATGTGGCCCCTCAGACCACCTTGGCCATCTCATAGGCCCCCGCAATGGCAAGAAAAATGGTTATGCAGATGGGGTGAAGTTCATGACTATCGCCTGAATGATGGTGGTTTGTACATTCAGGTGAAACCGAAGTTAGATGCTTACAGCCTCTTCATCGTTGAGTTGAGGACCAAAAAGCACTCTGATGCCTTCAATACAATTGTGTCATCACATAAAGCAAAGGAGAAAATATAATTATAATTCTATGATTAACCGTAAACCATTAACTATAAAGTATCAGAGTCTCAGCAACATGCAGTAGAGCTACAACTCACAACACATACGCGGGGATTTCTTGTTTTTCAACTGAATAAATGCAACGATATTTCCTCCATTCATGGCGCAACTATTCTGTTTCAACAACGAAATGCAACCATAGTATTCAATGGCGTGAAAGAAACTGAATTTTTCTATACTGTTTCAATGATGATATCTAAATGGCCAAGTGAACATTAAACGAACTTTATAATCATAAATAAATAAAAATCTAACAAAAAGAAACTCAGGACAATTTCCAAGGGGAATGAAGGATCTACTTTCCTCGGCAGTTGAGGTGAGCAGATGCCACTTCATTTTAACATAGGACTCAAGAATGGGTGAAGAGCCACAATTAGGCCTTCTGTTTTCCTTTCCGGACTTTCTCTATTTCTGCTTCCGCTTCACTTAACTGTTGCCTTAGGATAGATATTCTCCGCTCCAACCCTTCCACTGAGTCCCTACTGATGGAAGGTGCATATGGTGTTGCAAAATGACTTGAGAAAGCCTTCAGCTTTTCAACCCCAGTGACCTATCAATGGATCCAGGAATTTACTAATTAAATAGGCTGGTAATGAACTTAAAAACATGTACTAATGCCCAAACACCATCTGAGAGCAAAATAATTCAGAAAGTAATGACAAAATCGCCTCATAACAGGCAATAAGCCAAAGAAATCTCACTACATAATTTCAGAAGACCGAGAGAAACAAGTGCAATGAAGGACATATGCAATAGGGAAATTTGAAATATATTGACCATGTATAGGTAAAAAGTAATATTGATTTGCATACAAATATAAATGAAGAACAAGCTTTATATTAAGCCTATTTATCTTGCTTTTGAATCCCACAACAATCAAGTTATTCCTTATAATATTCTACAAATCATGCCACAATGTAAAATACCTCTTCTGGCAGCAATGGCAACTTGGTGATGTTGAAGTCATCATACAACATGTAGAACTGGTCAAGGTACTTTTGTTGCATCCGCATTCTTGCTTTGAGCAAGTTGGATTCAATACCTATAACAATTAGGCATGACAAATTCATAGTTAATGTATTTAATATTTCATTTAAGCAAGAATATAAGATGCAAAATGAGGGGTGTTGAATCATTGGGCATGGTGGTACACCTTCTTCATCATAAAGTACTTGATTAATGATGATATTATGTGTATCTATCTCAAATTTGGTAAGTTCCTGCACCAGTCTCTCTGTTTCATATAGAGAGAGGAACTCCGGAATGCAAACACAGACAAAGGTTGTCAAATCCTGAAAAAAAAAAATTAAACAAAAGCATTAAGAAAAAGTGTATAAATAGAGATGAAGACAACTCAAAAATCTGGAACCTTCAACAGGATACATTGCCGCTAATCACAAAAATTCTAGTGATAATACAAGTCTCATAAACTTTCAGGAATCCTATAATTCATACTGGACAAGACAAACATAAGGCAGCATAACTTTCTTGCTTCCATTGAGAATAAAATGGAAAAAGAACATAGTAAAACCCATATTTAGACAACAGAACATTGTAGCTTTGAGACAAATTATTACAGCACTTGAGTGTCTCGTTAAATCAGGATCTCAGGCACCAATTTCAAGTTCCTTTATGGCTTCATAAACTTCCCCCACTAATTGAAAATTTAATGATTTAACTTTAGACAAATCTCAAATTTGGCAGTAGATAACTAAAAGTTATCAATAGGAGTAGGCTTGCAATATCCTCATAAAGTACAAAACAGCTTGCTGCCAACAAAGAAGGGATAAACATTCAAACATGCATATAAAAACAGAAATGCACGAATTGAAGATCTTACTGGGTCTTTGAATTGCTTATTGACTTGTTCAATGACATCTTTCATGCCCTCAAGTCTTCCCAAAAGGGCATCTTCACCAAATTCATCCTCAATACCGAAGAGACGGGTCATCTGCCATGAACAGTTTCAATTCTAATCATTAAAACATTGTATTAGTTATATTCAACTGTTCCACCAGTACAAAAAAATAACATGGACAACTTAAGGTTCAAGTCTAATCAGATTATGATATTGACAGTCCATTCAAAGAGCCTTTTACATTCATTCTTCCAAATGAGCAGCAACAATTTATATGGTTTTGGCAATAAAGAAGAATGTCAGGCAGCAATTACAAACAAAGCTTGTAAATTCTCTTCACTGCTATAATAGTTTCCAGTGCAACATCGCAACATCATCATAGAACCAAGTCTTTCCAGACGCTGGTAACCAAAGACAGGAAGAATATAAAAGTCAACAAATTAAGAATAGTGGAGCATGTTTATGGTCAATAAATCACAAATGCACTTCACAACTGATTTGACTGAAAATAACCAATGCAACTGAGATAACCAGAAGGAAGAAATATTAGATAAATAGATTGCACAAAAAGTTTCCTGCTATAGATGTAAAAAGTATATGGGAAGTGTGAAACAGAGGTTAAGAGAAGTGCCAAAGATTGAAAGAAAGACTAATGGTAAAAATTGGCAATTTTGTTTTTAGTAGTAATCTTAATTAAAAAATTTCATTAATTAGGAGATTTTATTTTATTTAACAAATATTTTAGTTATGGTAGTAGTCTATAATTTTAGATATTAATTTTAGCTTTCCCATTTTACAAGATATTCCTACTTGAGCAATATGTAATCTCTATTTAAAAGAGCACAAAATTAAGAAATAAAACTAAGAGATCGGGGTCTCTCTCTAACATAAGGTACGCAACTCCCTTTAATGGGTTCGAAGGTACAAGCTTCTTTTGACAAGCTTAATTTATTGCCCAGTGTTCTGATCCACAATTTGGGACTACAACAATTGGACAAGTGGACAGTAAACCAAATCAACTAGAAGGGAAAGTGGTGGCACGATGTATAAAACCTGACTTTCCAAACTTTGATGGACTTGAGGATCCACTGGATTCGAAAAGTGCCCATAATTTCATTAGTTCTACAGCAATCCAATTCTTCGAATTGGAAATTCAACCTCTGTCCTGTTTGCGTGTATTTGTTGCTAATAAAGAAAAAATTTTCAGCACGAGAATTCGTCAGGCTACACAAATGGAATTGTGCAGTTTTGCTTATCTACATTTAGATCTTGAGGACAAGCACTTTTTCCATAAGGGGAGTAATGTTACAGATGTAGAAAGTATATGGGGAGAGTGGGACAGAGGTTAAGCGAAGTGCCAAAGATGTAAAGAAAGGCTAATAATAAACATTAGCAATTTTATTTTTAGTAGTAATCTTAATTAAAAGATTTCATTAATTAGGTGATTTTATTTTATTAGAATAAAGTGTCCTAATTTATTTGGAAAATATTTTAGTTATGGTAATAATCCTTAATTTTAGAGATTAATTTCAGCTTTTTTATTTTACAAGATATTTTTCAATTTGAGTAATACGTAAGCTCTATTTAAAGTGCACAAAATTAAGCAATAAAACAAGAAGAAAAACATAAATTCTAAAAGATCAGGGGTCTTTCTCTAACGACTACTAAGGTACACAACTCCCTTTAGTCCTAAGATACGCAACTCGCTTTAACGAGTTCAAAGGTATAAGCTCTCTTTGACAAGTTTAATTTATTGTCCGGTATTTCGATCCACAATTTGGGACCACAACATCTCCAAAGACTATAATATCACCTAGAACTCAGCAATGGAACAAAAATCTATTTTGTTGCTTAGAGACGAATTTTGTTCAAAGCATTTTGCTTCTACAAGAAAGGAAGAAGTGTGATAAGAGAACAAGAACCAGAACAAAGAAACCCTAAATGCTATGCCATGGAACTAATAAACAGAATGAATTGTAAGCCTGACAAAGAAAGACAGAATAAATAATAAATCTGCAACATATAGAAAGATGCAGAAAAGAAAAGGAAGGATCATTATAAACTGACAAAACTCCAAATTGTACCAAAAGACTGGAGCAACATTACAGATTGCAGTCCGTATATTGAGAAAACAGAAAACAGAAGGAGACAAAAGATAACACTTAGGTTCATCAGATATCCTTAGATTTGTATAACAAACTTAGATAAACCAGGAAGTCAGTAAGAAATGAAAACAGAAGATATCAAGTATAGCTAGTAGTATTTCCATCTTAGAGTTTGGACACCAATTCATTTCTTCCCAAAGGCAAGTTAAATGATTCAAATTCCAATACTCAAATACAATGAAGGGACGGAAAATGACAATCAAGGGCATACCTGATTCAATAATCCGCCAAATTTACTTTTCAAAGACATCATTTTTTGAAGCCCCTTCTCTAGAGTTGATGGGAACTGTAATAGCCGGAGCGTATGACCAGTTGGAGCTGTATCGAAAACAATAACAGAATAGTCCATTGTTTGCACCAACCTATGGAAAAATAAGCATTAGCATACTATTAAAAATTCGCACCAATACAGAAAATGTCATAACGAACTCCATGGATTCACATTAAGCAATAAAGCTGAAAATAGCTTATTACAATAACAGTAATTTGGCTCTCAGACTCATTTTAAGTAACCAAGCAAGATTAAATAAAGTGTCTAAAGAACCTACCGCCTGTGCAAGGATTCCGAGACAAACAAAATCCTATGACCCAGATAAAACTAGAGGCCTGAATAGCTCAAAAAGACATGCAATAGAAGCTAACCCCTGATGATTGCTGATAACACAAACATATCGAAAGAGGAAAAAGGCTACAAATTTCCAGCATCAATAATTAGGATCAACATTAGACTGTTAAACTATAGGCTTTATTGAACCACTGCATGCATTTGGATGTTGCAAAATAATCAAATCAAGTTGAAAGGATAACTCACTTCAACATTTCTGCAAAGCTCATAGCCTCGTCGATTCCAGGAATTGCATTTGCCAGCTCAGAAAACACGCTGTCCATTCCATCGTTTCCGCCTACCTCTTCATGTTCAACAGTAGGATCCACTTCCTACAAAGAATCATAGACAGACAACGAGGTTTGAGACACAAAAACAGACTAAGAACATTGGAGATCAGAAGCATTCAGGAAAAAAAACTTGAGAGCAATGATTAAAATAATAATAAAAAAGTTCTTATTCATAGATACAAAAAATTGAGGATTCCACAAAAATCTTTTGCGAAAAAGATCGCTGATTTCCAAATTTACCAATATAGCAGAAAATTCTTCATAAATCTAGAGTGGGTAATCCCAAACGGAAACGAACACCCAAGTTCCGATGGAAAACAACAAACGAGAGAGAGAGGTCACAAATTTATTAAAATAAAGGGAAAGAGAAGTACCATAGCAAATAGATTGGTAAAGCCATTGACCAAGGTGGGAGTCTTGGTAAATCGCTGTTGAAACGCATCGCTAAGATTGTGAGCTGGGTCAGTGGATATGATCAAAACAGAGGGTCTGACCTTTGCCAAAAGGATCGAAAGAATTGAACTGCAAGTGGTTTTGCCCACACCGCCTTTACCTCCGACGAACACCCACTTGAGGCTCTCTTGCTGTAGCAGATTTTGTAAAGATCCTTCTGGAATCTCCTGATCACCTGTTGCCATCCTATTTTAACAATGCTAGCTCTCTGTTTAGGGTTCTATGTGTTTAGGCTCGAAACAGAGTGCGAATCCAATTCGATGTAGTAGGCGTAACGAATTCGAGATTTCTGACCAGCTTTCTTTGGGTGGCGCTCGATATCTAAGACTATGCTAAAGTGCGCTTTTGGGTACTCTATTATTTTCCTAAGCAGCTTTTTTTAATTAAATTAAAAATATCAGAACAATTAATTTATATATATATAATAGAAAAAAATCAAATTTATGAACTCCGTTAGCAAAAATCAAGTACTTTCATTAACTTAATAATATTATAATTCTAAATAAACTCCTAAATTAAGTACTCTAATCAACTTAATGAATTTATAAATCTAATTTTTTTTTTTTATCAATGTTTCAAGTCTTATATGCAAAATGCATACATTAACTCAGGACAATTTATTTGAACAAAATTAAATTAATTGCATAGGTTTGAAGTTTATGAAAATAAAATTTAAAGATCGGATTTAACCAGCTCTTGAGATGGCTCCATGCATGAGATAGAGATGGTGAGTTTGATAATGAAAGTTCCATTTAACTGACAGATTTTTCTTCTTTACTTTTTTTCACAATCAATTGCATGTTTATATGTAAAGTAAAAATTACATTATCCATTTGATTCATAAATAAGAATACTTTTCCTCAATTAGCAGAGCATTTGCTTCTGTGCTTCTGCATTCATTTATGACAGAAAGGCCAAGTAATATGAAACTAGTGAAAAATTAGAAGATTAAGAAGTGAAAATGGAAGAAGATCGGTACAGTGAATATTCACTTTTGTATCATCATCCACGATAAAGTATATAATGTTTCTGTCTGTTTGATGAGAAAGAAAATAAAAGAGGAAAGAATTTGTACAAAGAAACTAGTTCAACAACTTCCTAGGTAGTGGAGCAATCTTAATAACAAGTCCAGGGAAAACATCATCAGGATCGTGAATATGGGGATTTTGGTCCAATATAAAAGGATCGCCGCACTTGTCACTGATGGTGTGAAGAGTTTCTCCTTCTTGAACTACATAAATCTCATCGCATGCTCTGTTTAACACTGGGTTGCCTCTGATCAACACGTCATCCAAGGGTTCAGACGATGTCTCTCCCACAGAGCTTTCAAGTATGAGAATCACAAGAACAAGAGCACAGCACCATGAAGCTACATCTGCTACGGACGTTAACTTAGACACTGCAGGCTTCTTTGAAAGGTTTAAAGCCATTAGAGGGAGAGATGGGCATGAAGAGGGGAGAGAGGAGAGGGATTTATTATGTGAAGAAAAGGGAGGCACGACTGCACAAGTCAGGTGTAAAGTCAGTTTTGGCGGTTACTATTATAATCCTTTTTTTCTTATCGAGTGGTGGCTTTGGCAAAATGGACACGACAATCCTGTTACGTGACTTGCCACCTTCCCTAATGCCCCCATTAAAACGATATTTTGTGTAATTATTTGTTTTCAAGTTTTCCTCTTACTTTAGATTTTAAGCATGTTTATTTAATTTTTTTTTCATTAATGTATTATTTTCCGTACAATATATATTTTTATGATTAAAATAATAATATTATACTTTATGATTTTATTTTATAGTTCTAAAAATATATAAAATAACTAAATTTCGAATTATTAAATCGTATAGTATTTTAAATTTTAATTTATTATAACTTTCAACTTAAAGATGAAATTAAACTTTTACCTTATTTACATAATGATTTTAATGATTCATTAATTAAAATTTATTTATAAAATTACAGTAAATATATAGTCTTTTCAAATAATATATATTACATTATAAAATTATACAATATAG
>CANXYI010668988.1:0-13236 GCA_948208565.1 Hura crepitans
GGCTTTGATCCAAGACATGCAAGATCTTTTTGGAACAAAGAACTATTCTTACATTCCTAAGCCAGTCCAAGAAACTACTCCCATTGAGTTTATGGTTATCCAACAAAGAGTGCAAATTTATGTAAGGACTGCTCATAATGAATGAATGACCCAGATGTGAAAAAGAGCTTGTTAGAGTATAATCCATGCATATGTATGAATGCATTAATAATATCTTTTATTAATCCATTTTACTCTTACTATTTTATTATAAACTAGTAGCCCTTACAATTGATTTGAGAAAACTAGATGGTTTTTTTTAGTGGGTCAACATCCAATGATTAATTAAAAAATTGACTTTGAGTTTGCTCAATAAGTCAATGTTTTAACTTGAAAGGTAGGTATCATATACTAATTACATTCTCATGCAACTATCAAATCATTGGATTATCAACTCTTGATATATGTGTAGCTAGTACTTATTTCCTTAATCTTGCTTTTAGATCCATTAATCTTAAGTTTGCTCAACAAATGAATTAGCCCAGTTAAGATGACCCATCAAATAAAATTTGAACATATCCTATGAAGAGTGGGCTTGGCTTTTACATAACAACCTAATATTACAAAGAATTCCGATTCTCTTTTTATTAATAGAAGGCTTATATGTCTTAATATTAGGTGAGGGATTTCGTTTATTAAGTCTTATCATATGTGGTTAGCATGATTTGGCATGCACATGGATATCATTAATCTAATTAATACATCGCTATTTAACAATTAAATAAATGATCTAGCTATAGTCTTTTCTATATTTAATTCCTTAGAACCAAGAGGAATCAAAAGATCAAACATAGGTAGAATGCATGAATTATAACTTAAATAAAAATTTAAAACTATTTTAAGTCTTCTCCAATGGGCTTCATGTTTGGGCCTCTTTCTTCATTGGCTTTCTTTGTATTTCTTTCTTGTTTAACATTGTATCATATAACTGCATTCGTATTTGAATAGAAAATCTCAAGTTACATTTGAGAAGAGTTAGATGAGAAGAGTAATACAAAAAAAATAGAGGCAGGACACGTAGGCCCTATTTACCAAAAATGAATCCTGTATGAACAATCATATTAGTTATAGTCTATAACTAGTTATCATACCAATCATGCACCTTTAGATGCATTTTTAATGCATAAATAAAATTATGGATAACAAATCTAACTCATTTCAACATTTGAAATATATTCTTGAGAAATCTTAGAATGATTGATGAAAATGGAAACTTCTTCCAAGTTAGGCAACTTTTGCATAAATGAGCTATTAGGCCTGTTTAGTTCTTTTTATCAATCCAATAGATAATTAATAATCATATTTGATTATTTATTCTAATTTAATAATTAAATACATCAATATTTCAAAAATTTGCTATGGAACCCAAAATTGCATGGGCCTTAAGTGAATTGTACATGCATAATCTCATTAAGCATATAATTGAGCCCTTTTTGGGCCTATTAATAGGCCAATGATTTTTGCTCTTAATCAGCCCCTAAAATCACTTAATTAAATTAATTATGGTCTTTTATAATGGTTCAAATTAGCTTACTAGGCCTCTCAATTCATTTGCTAACCCGAATCATGCATATAAGCCCAATTAAGCTAATTAAGCAACTTTAGCAATTTACATTAATCGAATTAATTTGAGCCTAATTAAAATTCACTTAAAAATTCATAAACACATTAGATTATAGAATTAACATGTTTAAAGATATAAAACATTGAATTAAGATTGGCAAAAATTCAAAATTACCATGAATAAAACAAGAACCCCAATTTTCGAGTTCACTTAAAAATCGAAATATTCATGTGTAAAATTTTATTTATTATTTATGTAAATATAAATTTAACAACTATTTCATATTATTCCAAAAAAATTAAATGATATAAAATAAATTTGATAAAAATAAACTTAAAGAAATATATTTCTTCTATACGTATATATATGTATGTTTCATGTAGTTCATCAATTTTCGATTTTCAATCAACATTTAATTTATTTGAATAATTATTCTAACAATTATACGTGCCATAAAAATTTGATATTGTCATCTTGAACATGGCATATATAGATTTATTGCAGTTTAAATCAAACATATAATTTATGGCTAAAACTTGGCTTTAATACCATTATTGGTTAAAATACTACAGATTCATACATCACATACATGGCAGAATAACTCATAAAAACATAATAGAATTAATCAAAATTACATATCATTTTAAAGTTGTTCAATTGTTTTTCACCACACTAGGTTGTCATAAACTAAAATGTTTAAAATAGAACACCTTTAGAAGCAATCCACACTAGAGTGGCGGCAAGAACTAGCTTACAGATGAGGCTACAATTGTCAAAAATTCTCTTTGGACTAGTTGAAGAATTTTAGTTATCACAAAAAAAGACTAAAAGAATTTTTGTATTTTAGAGGCTACCTTATGCATGTGAAAACTCGAGCCTTAAAGGACTTTTTTGGGTCTTCATATGTTGCTAATCATAACTCAATTAATTAAGACCAAATGAGTCTCTATAATATTTGTAGAAGGCTTTAGAAAGCCTTTCTACACATTATGTCTCACTTAATTTGGCCCAATTTAATTTATATTAGCCTAAAATTTAAATATAAGGCTTTTGTAACTCTTATGAATGTAATTAAATTCTCTTTGGCCTAAGATAAAAGCCTAATACAACCTTTATAAATGAATCTATGCAAAGGGCCTCTTTATGAGCTTTCTATGCAGAACATTTCATTCTTGGATTGTTTACCTTTAGCTTTTAAGTTCCCCCTTTTTTCATGTGATAACACTAATGTCGTACATTCTTACAATTGTAATTTTACCTTTTTGCCCTTGCTTATAGGTGTGTGATCTTCTAGGTTTCCTAATAACTTAGCAGTATATGTAAATGGCTAATACTAGGATATTTAGCATAATATGATTTAAACTCTTTTAAATCACAATTATTAATCTTTATTAATAATCCACTAATCATATACAAGTTATAAGCAACCTCTAGTCAAGCATTATGACCACCTAAGTGATAGAAAAGTGAGTGGTTCATTATAACCCTTCCATAGTCAGATACTATGTAATAAGTCCTTTCATTGTACTTTATTTAATTTAGGTTTAAAGTATGGATTGATGTCAACTCTTTAAAACCTAAATATGTTTGATCTAAAACTAATTATTCTTTATTCCTAAAATGCCCTTTGAGTCTCATTCAACATGGCTTTTGACTCTGGTTAGAGATTCACTGGACAAAGTAAGAATAAAATTAGCAAAATGGACTTCCCTTCATAAAATCTGGGATAGCGAATCATCTATTAATCACTCAACTATCTTCAAGTAATTCATAATATACCCAATCTCCAAGCTATGTATACCCCTTGAAAGGAGTAAAAGTAATTAAGTTAAAGTACAGTAATTATGACTTGAAATACCATGGTGACCTCAAATCTAAGGATAATTTGCACTACTACTATGCAAGATTTATTTCACTAACATTAGATTAATCATCCATGTGAAATTCTCTGAGTAGATCTTTAATGTACTTGTTCGTAACAAGCTTCCACATGTTATCTTTAATCATCTCTATGATCACAGATTATGAGAATTGCTGCTTGAACCCAAAAAGAAGTATAACATGTGCTTTTCTATCTGTATTTAACAATGTACCATCTTATTAAATAATATAATTAGGGATATTTTAGGTATTTACACATTTGCATACAATAAATATCTCATATCATGAACTCTTCGTAATTGTTTTTGTATTATGTTTATATACCAGGGACTTCATTAATTCATTTAAGTCATAAGCATATAGATGTAGTTAAATATTAACACTAATTAATGAAGAATGCCTGTATGTATTCATGAAATGAACAATATACATATACATGGGAAGTTTTCTATTTCATTCATGCTCTAAGGTATACTACTAACACCTTTTACATCTCAGACATAACTCTTAGAGCCCATTAGGCTACATCAACCTACCAAAGCATGATGGCAATATAAGTTTACCATTTAATAAGGTACTAACATTGTCTGCTTTATTCTTACATTTTCCCAAGATAAAGAATTCAAATGTGCTTACTGCTTGATCAAGTTTTTCTTTTCTTAGCTACTTATAAACCACTTTCCAATACAAGAGAGACACCTCTCAGGTTACATTGTAAAGATGAGATAGAAGGTTGAATTTATACCTATAAGCTTATAAAAAGTGACAATAGTCAATAAAGAACCTATCAAAGTAAATAACATTAGCAAAATAAAGTTGGGAGACATAGCAGTACAATATTAGCATAACCTTGTATGCTAGCTTTTCCACGATAAATTTTATCCAAGGATCTACACAGCCATGCAAGGGTAAGAGATCCCCAATCCATTCTACTCATGGATACCAACTCGATCAAAGTATAAACAATGTTGATAGGCATATTGCCATTTTCATTAGCAAATAAACTAGACCTTAACAAGTATATCAAGAAAGCTCTAACAAATATGTCTAAGCCATCATGAGTAGAAAAGGGTTGAAAGCTCTGGGTAGACCAAAAGTCTTACATCTCAAAAACCCTCATCATGTTTTTACTAACTAGAGCTAAACCAATCATCCTCTGTAAATAAGCTCTTTGTCATTTGGCTGAACATGAAAGAGTATTGATAGTAGTATTAAAGGGAACACGGTTGCCCATACAAGTGATGTCGATGAGCATGGTGAAATTGGGAGGGGTTTATGGTCACCTCTCCCCATGATAAATGAAAAGAAGGATGGTGTCCATCCACCTGCTAGCCAAAGCTTGATATGCTTTTAAGTCTTAATGTCAACTTGCATCTTGGGGAATATAAAGGATACTTTCTTGAAACCAGTAAAATAGATCATGGCTCTAGTTTTTGGAGGCATATGATCATACCATTGATAAGCTTGGGAGAAATTACTACCAATTTTGATCCTTATCTATTAAAACATAAAAAAAGGAGACCATAAGGGATAATGTTGATCACAAATAAAATCTGACGAAAGTGCATATCAATATGACATGTCATTTCAACAAGAACAATAAAAGGGTGTTTCTTTAATTATATGCATATCTATTCATTTTATTTATCTTTTTAAGCTTGTATATTATTTATGTATGTCCAAATTTTTATGTTTGCATTAGTGATTTTTGTTAATGATTTATCGTCATTGTTTAATTAATTCTTATGATTTCATTATCTTGCTCATTAATTTGATAGCCAGTCTCTTTATAAATATTTATTATTCTTGTTATTATGATAGCTACTTTATAAATATTTTCTTGGTATTTGATTATTTTATTTAATATTTTATTATATTAATCATTATCAAATATTTATTTATTTTATTCTTTTCTTTGCATACATACATACCTCCATTTAAATAATATTTTCTTATAACATAATTATAGGAAAGCTTTTCTTTATTTTATTTATGCTATATACTTAAATTTTTAAAGTCTTGCATAACATTCAAGCATGTATGCATAAAAAGAAATAAATTAATAATATAATAACACAAGAATTTGAAATTTAATCATATATTGCATTCAAATATTTTATGAAATTTCTTCTAATGGTATATAACAAAAATTTTGACCTTCGAGCATGCATTAAAACATATGTGTTTGCCTAAATAATGCGAAAGGGAAATAATCATGCTTAGAGGGATCCCCTCCCATACAAGTAGGTTTCATGGAATTGCTTAACGATGTATGATAAGTGATACAAATTTGATTGAAGATCAATTTACATTTGCTTTAACTTTTACCGCTCGCCTTGTGATTGCCTCTGCTTTTGCTTATTGCCCTATCAATAAGGCCATGAAACATATGACGCCCTTTACTTGGTCTGGACGCCTTTACTTGGTCTGGTCACCAAACACAACTAAAGAGTGTATACATAACATGCTATCTAATATCTACTTATTCAATATTATTTAAAACATCTTATCATACTTAATTAAAACATAAAAATGTGAGTTCTCAAAAATTTTTCAAAAATTGAGTTATATATTCAAATTTGAGAATCCTCATGCCAAAATTTTGGCAGCATAACGACTGTATCAAGTACTATTCCAAAATTTGAATAGTAACCTGCAACTAATAAAAACACTTTTAAAATAATTCTTAATCATTTCCCCATCTCAATGATCCTTCTGATTAACCCAAATCAACTATCACCACAAAACACAATCTCAACCTCAAGAAGAGATATCATACAAGGATAAAATAGTTTAAAGAGTTTAAATCCAATTACAAAACTATATATATGTTATAATTACAAAACATTATCATTTAGGCCTAAGACTAATTACATCCAACATAAGAGTGCACTTCCTAAGTTTATACATCTAATAATTCAACTACATACAACAAAATATGCGAAAAAGAATGGTCTTCTCTTTCTTGTCTAGATGTTCTAAGGCTTAGGCTCAATCGTCCTTATGAGCTATGCATCTCAAATAAAATGATGCGCTAAGCAAATAACTTAGTGATGAAAGCAAATTAACTCATGCAATTTAACCAATTCATTATCATGCATTGCCATTCTCTTATTTTCCATAACATGCACAAGTCACAATATGTGAAATGTTACATACACATGTACAAGCTAAACATCATGCTAAGAATAATACAAATCACATGTTAACATGAATAATACAATTCACATTCAAAATTATTAATTGCATGAATAGAATAAAAGTACATCATTAAGTATTCCATAAAATCATTATTTATTACCCATATGACATAAATACCTCTCCTATGGATAATGGGGGTGGATGGCTAGTATGCTCCTTGAACCTGAAGGACCATCTACTAACATGGATCCGAAGTTCAAACATAGCATGAGACCCATAGGTCATATACAACATGAGTCCAAGACTGAGCATAGCATGAGTTTAAGGACAAACATAGCATTATGGCCATTACAACCATTTATGAACCCAAAGTTTATCTACCAATATGGATTCAAAGATTAAACATATATAGGCCTTTGGGTTAGACTCTCGGTAGACCAAAAACATAAAAACCATAATAGTGCCTTAGTAACTGCTACTATACCCCTAGTTGACCGGTTAACTTATCAATCTAGGTTGTTAAGCATATAGGCTATAATCATATTTATTTTTAGTTTCACCAAATTAAGTAAGCTTAAAAATGGCTTTTAATATGGTAAGGTTAACAAATGACCATACAGGGAATTTAGCATTTTTAGGTATTGATTATGACTACACACATCATGTTCATGCAATATCTCATTCTAATCTCCATATTTGCATATATATAACCATACATTCTCAAAATCTCTTTACTAATATTGCTTTTACCATCTCATGATCAATAAGTTAATTACATAAAAGGTCACTAAACTTATATACTAGTAGCTAAGGAATTTTTGTAACGAGAAAATACCTGAACTAATATAACATTTCAAAAAAATCATTATGATCGGAATTTTATCTTTTGGACACCGAAAATGTTACATGTCAGCATGCCACATCACTATATGGACTTGAAGATGCCACATAAGATGGTTAGGATGGAGCACTGCCATGTGTCATGTATGCATTGGGCATTATTTGATGACATGTCCATCTTATGTGGCATCTTTAAGTCCATAGGGTGACATGGCATGTTGACATGGAGTCTTTCTCACTTTATTAGCTTACGTGTTATGGCATGTCACCTTTTCAGTGTCTGAAAGTTAAAATTTCGATCATAATCATTTTTCTAAAATGTTATTTTAGTTCATGTATTTTTTAGTTACAAAAATTTCTTTTATGACTTTTTAGTTACTAACATATAAGTTCAATGAGATTCTATGTAATTAAACCTGATCAATAAAAAGTAATTGACCATAAATGTTCATTTTATACTTAACTTAAAGCATTCTCAAACTTGGTATACTCATTATGACCATTCGGCCACTAAGCTCTAAGCATACAACATAGTCTATATCTTTATGTTATGCCTCATACAATAATGCTTACAAGACCACAATCAAGCATAAATAACATGCATTCTCACACATGCACAAATTCACATTCATGCATGCACACAGCTTGATTTTATAATATCAACATGCCTAAACTCCTCATATCCATCCAATATGTGCATTCATGTAAAATCATACAACCTAATCAACATACACCACTCAAGCATAGTTATCAACACATTTGGCCACTCACATCACAACAAAAGGCAAAATCCTTATAATTGCCATAATGTGTTCTAAACACCTACAACATGTCCTATAACAAGTACAAAATCCATTTTCACACCTATTGCATCCTTAAGACATGATAATTATCATCCTATGCTATATACTTCCTCATTAATGCATATACACCATCATACATCTAATATGTCATTATTCCTACTTAACATTCCCATTTTTTGCATTATAACATAACACACACACACATACTAACATATGACATGGCTATTTGGCCATAAAGTTTTTAACACATCAAAAAGGGCATAATGTAATCATTCTATAACATATAACATAAATTCTAAATTAATCTATTATAATCCACATCATAACATACATAATTAAGCATACACACATTTAAGCACTAATAGGGGCATTCGACTACCTTGCTAAAGCCAACCATCCATACTAATTCCAACATCTCAAACACATTCTGCACATCATACATACAATTTTACACATGTTAGATACTAAGTATCATGATTAAATTCATAATTAACCATTTCCATACACATTTATTATTATGGAACTTTAAGCCATAAGCAATGTTACATGATGTAAATTGATTCCACATACCAAAATGATTGCAATGCAACCCTTAGGATCACTCAAACCTTCGCCTTGACTTTGTCATAAGCTTTGTTGATTTTCTCAATTGTCCATTATAGATTCAATTTATAAAAATTCGTATAAAATCATACGGGCATCAAAAATTATAAACGACTGCACAAAATGACTCTTAGGCACCCTAAGGACATGGTAAAAATATCAAGGTTTAAAAATTCTTACCTGAACCAAAAGAGGGCACTATTCACTAAAATAAAAATTGGGTTAATTCTTTTAGTTTTCTCGAAAAATCTCACTTGCAAAAGCATTTAGAGATCATGGGGACCTTTAACTATCACTCAAATGGAAGAATTTAGGGCTAAATTAAAGATTTGGGAGCAAAAATAGTGGAAAAAGCTCCAAGGGAGCTGATGGCATGAAGAAGAAGGGAGGAGAATGGGATTTGACCAAAATTCATTTTTTTGACCCTATTTATAGTTTTGAAAAAAATCATTTATTTTTATTTTTCTCCCTCATTTTTCTTCTCATTTCTCTTTTTTTTTAACTAAAATTCAAACCCATTTAACATGTAAAAATTAAATTAATTTGAGTCCCACAGTCCTTTAAAAATCGGAGCTTGAAAAATGAGAAAAATTGAATTAAATTGTAAATTTTATGTTACCTGATTTTTAAATAAAATACTTCCCGACCTCCAAAAATTCCAATTCTAGCGCCAACAGGCTAATTAGAATTTTTTAGTATCATGTCATACTAATCTCAAAATTTTTTGAGCAACTTTTAAAATATTTTACGGTTCAGCTTTGCTTTGGTCACCATTCATAAGATACTGCTGTAAAAATTTTCTTAACATTTTTAACCAATCAAACGACTTTTGATTGATTTCAAACTTTGCTCAAAATTATTTTATGATTAGTACTTTCATTCTGAAGCTTCAATGTATCTCGAGCTTTGGAACACTATTCATCCCAAAAATATACTATTCACAAAAGTCAGGATTTTTTAGATTGTTACAAAACACATATTCACTCTTTAATCTTAGAACAAGAAGAAAAAGCAAGGAAATTAGAGAGAGGAGGCTAAATTTTTAACAACTAATAATGGTGGATGAATAATAAAAGAAAAAGAAAAGAGGCTATATAAAAATAAAATGATTGCAAGAAATGAAGAAACAAGGCAAGAGGGGAGAAATATGAGTTAAAATATGGTGGATGACTAATAAGGAGCAAGGGAGATATAAGCAAAATAAGAGAAAAATGATATGGAGTTGTAGAAAAAGAGGAAAAGATGTGAAATAATAAAGAAAGGCAAGAAGTGTGTTTATGGAAATTAAAAGAACTAAAAAAGAAATCAAAAGGAGAAAAAGAGCATAGGGGTTAAATTTTTCTGATGATGGAAGCAAGATGAGGTAAGCCATTAATATGGCTTGACCAAAAGTACAAAGTGAAAATGAATGGTGAAAGGTAAAAGAGAGAGAGGATAAAAGCATATAGATTGATGACATGGACATCACTTGGATTGATGTAGTGTCATTCATATGGATGGGTGACGTAGGTGTCATATAGATAGTGATATAGCTAATAAATGTTGATGTAGTGGTCAAAGTCCACGTTCTAACACCTCTCCTCCTAATTACCAAAGTCACCAGATGGGGGAGTGCCATATTATGTGCCTTAAGCACCAGATACACTATATGATCACAATCCATATCTATATAATGGCTTGTACACATCACAATCTCATTACATGTTCTTATTCATTCACAATAAGAATATATATGCAAAAACTAAAGAAAACTCATAATGGTTAAACATTCAAATTGAACTATTAAAAATATGTAACTTTACAAACTGAAAATGAAAACATTGTTATGAAAAGATTACAAAATAACTTTTATGAAAATTTGATACAAAGTCTTTAAAAATATGACAAAGTAAGCAGATGAATGCATGCTCCTAAACAATTGTAAAAATCCCTTATGAAGTACCTCCTCTATCAAAGCTTCTCTATAACCTACGAAGTGAAAAGCGATGCACTAAGCGAAACACTTAGTAGTGCATAATCACAACATATAATATATAAACTTCATAGGAACATTATTAGCATACAAAGTATCATATACATCCATGTATGATCTTACCTAAACTTACCTATAAGATTGGTTTTATGTGAAAATCATGCATACACATACTCATCTCATCATATAATTATTATACAATATATGTCACAGGTTGTTCACATTAAATTGGACTATACTCATATTTAAGTGTCACACACATGCTCATCTTTGTCAGGTTTTAGTTAGCTCATAATATTTCATTTATGTTAGGTTACCTTAGTTAAATTAGCCAATCTACACATCGACTAATTAGTTTGGATAATGGGTATCACACACACACACATATGGTATTCAAGCTGAGTCTATGTGGTTATACTTACCACATCACAATTGCTTCGAAGAGCTACAAATGCTCTAAAAAGCCACAATTATAGAAGACATAGTACTGCTATATATGACCTATCGACATACCAATCTATCCCAATGCTATCAATAGCCTAGCCATACATAGGCATGGTTCATTTATTACTAGATCATCATACAAATTATCACATTGTTCTTTACAAAAATAGTTGTCACATAGTTACACATTTTACCCCTGTAGTTTTATCATGTCATATTGTTCTCAGCTTCATTAAGGTATCTCATGCCATTCAATTGGACATAACTTCATCACATGTTATGCCTTCACATGTCTCATGTCTCATGTCATATACTTAACTCATTCATAGTTTTTCATATAGCATGTATACCACTTCTCATGTCACATCACACCATATTAATCTAGTAATTCAATTACTACACCATATTATTATATAAACTCATTAAATCACATCGTATATTCATTTTGGCAATTTAGGTCCATTTAAGTCACATTTAGCATATAATTTCTCTTCTCATACATTCAATTCTAAGCTTAAAAATCATGTCTAAAATATGCCAAAATTTCATGCATTATATGTCTCAAATATAGTGCAAAGTTGTAGAAATATAATGGAAAATATTTTACAAAATTATTGATTTTGTGAAAGGAAAAATTCAAGTTACGTTGAAAAGTGGCTATGACCCCTGATTTTTTTAGAGACTAATGTTTTAGCTTAGAAGGGTTATTGGCATGACCTATAAAAAGGTCATGGTCGTGAGCCCTATTCTTTTGCAATAAAGATCACAAACTTTTATGAAAACAACAACAAACTTGCCTAAATTCACTCCAATTCATGTCAAATCACTTCCAATTCAATTCCAACTCAAATCATAAGTATTCTAACACATTTTTCTCACAATTTGAATAAACAATTACACTCAAATTTTGTATAATTTCATCAATTATAGCTAAAATATAGCACAAACATAAATACTAATATTATATAGAAAATCATGGAAGAAACTAAAATTTGCTTATGCACATATAGTTTTATGAAATGTCTAATTATTATGGACATTCATTTTGTGAGAATAGCCTTTCCTTCAGCTTTTTACTTTCTAGATAGAACCTTTCCTTCCTTTTCTTTACCACAACCCAAGCAAAAAACAACATACAAATACACAAGAATACACTTAAAAGTAGCAATGACACTGTTGTATAAGGAATTATAATTATTTGATGAATTACCTTGCAAGAATTGAAAGAAATGGTTTCTCTATAACTTTAAAAGAACAATGGCAGAAGAAATACATTGATTAGTTTTCTTTTTATAGTTAACTGTATTAAAAAAGGGTTATTTATACCCTTAGGAATTAGTGGCTAGGATTTATCCACTTAAATCCAGTCCAACGATACACATAGGCTCATAACCCATTTTCACTTACAGTCCTCGTAAAAATCATTTTTATGTAATTAAGCCCTTAAAAGGTTAAAAATTCAAATTTTAATTATTTTTCATGAAAAATTTATTTATTTTAAAATCCTAAAAATATTTTTATTATTTTCTCATGCATGTACACACACAAACTATTTTATTATCACTTTTAGGCTATATATGTGGGGCATTACAAAAGTCAAAGTTGTCAAATATGCATATACACTCATTTTTTTTATGATTAATCATGTACACATGGGATTATAGACATACCAAACATTGGGTCATACTATGATTCTCGAAGCAATTAATAAAGTACAGATAAACTGGACAAACTATAGACATACTAGATAAACTACAAACATTATAGATGTATAAAGAGGTACTAATTTAATCTCTGCTTGATGCAATTCACTAACTTTGAACTTTACTTTCATAAAAAACATTAAAACTCTACACTTCAATGTGAGCCAATATAAGGGGCATGGTTATTAGCTTTTTGCTATCCAGTGTATTGCCTTTCACTTTAGTGATAAGCTTACTAGCTTTAGG
>CANXYI010669092.1:0-19877 GCA_948208565.1 Hura crepitans
CATTTAAACACAAAACTATAGTAATGAATCTTCTGACAAATGCTAGCAGAAGCATTTTCATTTATGCAATTTGAATAGCCTTACACAACTTATGATCTTGTAGCTAAGAGTTTTAAATTGAAAAGAATGAAGGCAATTATATTGAGAGAGTTATAGTGGATAAGTTAGAATAGTAGAATGCTCTGATGACATAACCCTAGATTTCTTACTTGAAAATCTTTGAACATATCAATCTAGCTTTGATTGCCAAAAAAGTGATCCAACTATTTTTCTATCCATTGAGAAGTTCCCCACTTTTCTTCTATGTGAATTGATACCTATCATACTAAGATCAAACAAACCAAATCCATGGTTGTGTGGTTAAAGCCCTTTATAAGGCCAAATGGATAAAGTTGCCTACCTCTCTTTTCATTCGAATGAAGGATATTATTGAAGTTAGGGGTGTGCAAAACTAAAACCAACCTAATTAACCCGTCAATTCGAATTGAACTAAACTAATTTTTGGGTTTTTTGGGTTATTCGAGTGGGTCTCTTTGAACAAAACTTGAATAACCCGACTCGACCCAAATATTATTATAATTATTTTATTTTTTTTAAGTTTTAAGGATTAAAAGGTAATTTGCATGTGAACAGCAGAGAGATGGATGTTAATATATTAGTTCCTAAACTTTTGACTTTAAAAAAAAAATCAATAATCAAATCTCTAATTCTAACCCTTTTACAATATTTTTTTAAATCTTTTCTTTTCCTTAGATTAATTATTAAAATATTTTTAATTAGTTTAAGAAAGTTATAAATATATTTCTTGAATTATTAATTTATTAGCCATTTAAAATTTAAATATTCTTTTTCCTTTTTATGAGAAAAATGAAAAATATAATACAGAGAACATATTTAATATTTTTCAAATTAGGGACTAAGTTTTTGTTTTTAATTGTCATGTATAATTTTATTTGTTGAAAAATTGGTTGGATATTTTTATTTTTTTTGAAGAACTTGTGTTGTAATTATTTGAAAATTTTATTGAATAATTATCTTGCTCTAAGATATTATGTGGTGATGACAAAATATAAATTTTTTTAATTAGTTTAGGTTGTTTAGATTGATTTTGTTCATATTGTTCAGTTTGTGCCTTGAACTATAATTTGGTTTGGTTCAGATGAGGGGATAGGAAAATTTTTGGATTCAGGTCATTTCAAGTGGGGTCAATTTTTGACTTAACCTAACCTATGCTCACCCTTAGTTGAAGTCACCAACACAATACCAAGGCAGCATTAAAGTAATTGCTGAGGATATAATGAGATCCTATATATCTTTCCTTTGATTGCGGTTAGGATGCCCATAGAAACTTGTGAGCCACTGCATAAAAGAATTAGATGTACATGTCATGACCCATCCCCGTCGCATGAAATTGCTAGGCGGAGATCCTAGTGACGTGGCTTTATAATTAGGATGAGAGAGTGAGAGTCGCCACCAACTGTTTTGGGTGTAGTTAGTCACCTAAAAATCTGGTCTAGCTTCTAGGTTTCAAGTAATCATGGTATAAAGAAGGTATTAGGCACCTTATACCATATTTTTTTTATAGGGTTTATTAAAAATTAGATAGAATAATTCGTCTATTTTTAAAATGTTTATATCCCTATCGACTAATGTTTATAATTTGTTGTAACCCGGGGCCCGACGATATGTATGCTAGAAAATTGAGCGGCATGTCATTTATTAGACTTACTAATTTAATTTCTATTACTATTAATGCTTATTCTTATATATTATCATATTAAAATTTGCTATTCACCTTATGACTTTTAAATATTTAGATAATCAAAACTTAATAACTATGTATGACTGTTCAATTATTGGTATTTACATTATTAATATAACAGACTAAACTCTAGTAGTATTTTGATAATTATCTTTTGAATATGTTAGGAATTTTTAAGTTCCAGTATTAATGCTCATATGTTATGTTTTTTTATTAAGTATATTTCTGCATTAGTCATTAAAATAAATTATAATGCCTTTTATCATTCCTTCTAAAAAAGATTTTACTCCTATTCTTATTACACCAATGATTAATTTATTATTCGGGTATTTCATGTCATTTTTTCAAATAATACCTATTATGAAATTTTTAATTGAATTTTTATGCTTGAATATTTATTTATCATTATATGTTGGAATCCTTTTTTTAGATCAAATATATTATTTATTTAACTGTCTTATTATATCCTAATTATGACAGCCATTTCGAATATTATACTTCAACAAAATTTTCTTATATGTATATATAAGATTTCAAATTTAAGTATACATGTTAATTCTTAATTAAAAAATTAGTAAATCCTATTTTAATTATTTTTATAACCGTGAACCCGTTTATGCTTTATAATATTAATTTCATGTTTTAACAACATTCTAGTAAAATTTATTTTATCGACCATTTATTTTTATTAAGGATTAAATTTCCTTATTTTTTTGTTCTAAATTTTTTTCATTAAAATTAATTAATTTATGGATTAATTAACCCCCCTAATTATTTATATTATGCCCTATTTATGAAATGACCAAAATGCCCCTACTGAGGACATTGATGCCCATTACCCCTCAGGGGCAAAATGGTCTTTTGGGCGACCTATAAAAGCCCTCTTTGCTAGCTTCTTCTACATGCTCCTGCCGACATCACTTCTCCTCTCTTCAGTCATTTTCTTTCTTCTGTCGGCCACTTCCTACCTCGACTTCCTTTTCTAAAAGACTTTTCACTCTTCAAATCTTCTTCCTCGCCAAGCTTCCTCCTTCAATCTCTCTTATTCTGCTTCTTCTTTTTCTTCTAAATCATCAAATTCTTTATCTTAGATCCATTTCCTGATCTCATCTCTATCTAGATCTAACTCCCTTTCTATCTAAAACCCTTTTTCAATAGTTATTGCTTCCCTTAAGTTTCTTAATCCTGAGTCTAAAAATATGTTTTGATGTTAAAAACAAAGAAGAACACAACTATGTGCTTTGTTATTCTCCTTTGGTGTGAAGAAGGAGACTAAATCTAACATTTACACAACAGAAATGTCCAAAGGAAGCAAAGAGAAGGATTGAAAAAGAAAATGAAGGCTTTTCTGAGTTATTTTGATACTTCCTAAGTATGTATTAGCTCTCCTGTATGCTTTCATTTTTTTTGCCTGTTCTACCCAATTTTTTGATCAGTTTTTTTTACTTGCATGTTGAGGAGATAAATCAAGGGTGATGTCTGAAAGTAAAGGGGTTCTTCGGCTTTAAACACCTCTCTGCTTCCCATGATATCTATTTCTTGAGCTAAGTTTCCTTTCCTCCAAGCCCTCATCCTATTATTTTCCTTTTGAGTTTTTGCTATTTATTTATTCTATGTTTGGTCATCAAATATTCGTCTTTCTAAAAATCTTTTCTTTTATTTCCCTTTATTTGCTGATTTCATTATGTTTTGGTTCAGTTTTTTTTGTGTTTATTCTAGTATCCTATATAATTTTGGAATACCTTTAGGTTGTTATGTTGCATGTATAGATATTCAAGTTTTTTTTGGAAAAAATGGTTTTTCATTTTGTGTTTTCATTGTTCCTCTGTTTGGTGCTAAATGTTCTAAAAAATATCCTTTCTTTCATTTATACTAGTTTCTGATCTTTACTTAACTCTTGTGGGCTTTGGTATCTTATATATCGTTTCATGTATTTTAGGTTAATGTTTTGTTTCGAAAAAATTATTTTACAAATATTACTCCTATTTACCCTTTTGTCTGTCTCTCTTTGTTTTATTTGAAAGAAATCAAATGATTTACTTAACCGAAATGTATTTGATTCCTACATATTTATACTTCTAATGTTTAAACGAGAAGCTATCTCTTTTTTTATTTATTTTTATTCATTTTTTAGTTCATTATTCTTTTATCTATTGGTTCATTATTCTTCTATTTGTTGGAGGTTTTAATTGCTACAATCTTTTAAGGAGTGTGGTTTATGGTACATGAATTATTTGTGATTCTTTGCTTATTGCCTGTCAAACATTATTTGTTTCGTATTTCCTTTTTTCTTTTCTTTAGAAATTAAATCTTCATCTCTGATTTTATTCTTCTTTTTTCCTGAAAATTGCAACCCTATTTTATTTTCTTTTGTAAGGATTTTTATTCTTTTCTATTTTCGACAAACTTTATTCGTTCTTTTGTTTTTGTTTTTGTTTTTATATGGGTCCAATGATGAGTGAGGGCTATATGAAATTTGTTATTTGAGTCTAGTTGGGGTATTCCATCCTTTTTCTGAGGTGTTGGCAACATTAGTTTTTTTATGTATTATGGGTATTTGATGTGTTGATAGCTTTTAGGTTTCTATATGTTCAACCATATACCAGTGGAAAGATTAGCTTATGACTGTTACACTATCTCTGTATCTTATTACCAAATGGTGTGATTAGTTGCCCTATTAAATACTTCATTAACAATCTTAATCATGTATTAGTGATAGTGTTAGTGTTATCAAATTTGGAATCTTGATCAGCATTTCAAAACCATGGCTTGCCAATTTATCTAGAGTTACAATGAGAGGTAGCACAAAGGCTTCGGTCATAAGGCTTAACAAACCTTATCAGATCTTTAGAGTATAGAAGTTTGTGAAATCTATTAGAATGGCCCAACATGCTACCAAAAAAAGGCAAAAGGTTAGAAGGCATTCATATTTAAGAGATACATATGACCAATTACCTCATTCTTTCTTGATTTTCATATGCCATTTCAATGCCCCGTAGACATATAAGGAGATCTACATATACCTATACTAGTGCCAAATCTCTTTAAAATTGTTTAGGTATGATTTAAGATGCTTACCATATAGTTCCTAATATGCTCTCTAACTCTTTTACACATTAACCTAACAGGCAAATAAAAAGCTTAACCATATATACACATGAAAAATAGGTATTTTTGAAGGTTATAAATCACCCTCTATGTGAATGAACAACAAGAATAGATTGTCAAAAGTCTAAGGACTACCTTTAGCGATAGAGCGTATTTAGCTTATGAAAAAATTGAAAAAGTTATAGTGAAGCTAATTTCACTGAATCAGAGGTATTCATTATTAGCAATAGAATAGCAAAAATGAGCACTTATTAAATAACAATACAAAATAACACTTGTCATAAGACAAGACTTCATGTTTACTTGAATAATAAATAAGTCTTCTTACTTGAAACTTAAACAACCCTTTTGAATAAAAAATTATTGTTCTTTGTACTACTTAGGAATAAATATTTGCTTTTATGTGACTACGAAGTTGCTTTCTCCTAAATTAGTGGTTGCCTTGGTCATCCACATTTTTTTTAACTTGAATTATAGTAAAATGACCAAATGAGATGGCCAAAATAATAGTAACTAATAAAGGTATTGTTGCATTATTTTCATTATTTCAAGAATGACTTTTGCCAAAAAAAATTAGGAAGAAAATCAATCTATTCTATGAAGCTCAAAGATTAAAAAAAAATATCTACCTATATTAAATTGCAACCTCTACTTTATTGTTTTTCAAATTGATATTAAATAAAAAAACCAATTTATAAATAATTTTTAATATCATTAAATCAAAATGGCTTAATTAAAAGGGGTCAAAATATATAAAAAAGACATTCAAAACTTGTTAAATTAAAATACTTAATTCGATATTTAGTTTTTTCATACTCATATATTATTAATAATTTACTAAATTTTAACTTAATATTTGATTTTTATTGAAGCCTTAAAAATTCTTACATTTGTTTATACCAAACAAAAAAAAACTATATAAAAAGAAAGTTAAATTAAGATCCGATGCTAAATAGACATTGAAAATGGCTATGATAGAAATCAAAAATTCTCTCAAGGAAGATCACTCCTAACTAAATAAAGACAGAGCAATAAAGAAAGTTAAATTGAGATCCGAAGCTAATCATACTACCTATAAAAATAGTCTTCTTATGGGGGTTATCATGGAAGTATCAATGGAGGAGATAATAGAGTCCTCCAATATTACGATTGAACTAGGTGATGTTTGCATAAATAAATCTAAAGCTATACTGATTCTGAAACTCTCTGATAATTTGAAACAAAAGCTTGCTAAAACATTAGATAATACATTGGTGGTGAATCTGCCAAGTAAAACTATCATATACAAAGCCTTAAGCAATAAGCTAAAGGCAATGTGGGCATTAACTAATGCGAAATCATAGATATTAGGAGAGGTTACTTTCTTATTCATTTTGCTAATGAAATGGATTACAAATTTGCTATGCTCAATGGCCCCTGGACTATTAATGGTGCTTATTTATTGATGCAAAAATAGACTCCAGAATTCAGAGTCAGTTTTTAGGATTAATATCATGACCACTTGGGTTCATCTCCCAAAATTGCCTCTACAATATTATCTTAAAATGGTCATTAGTGCTATTTCTAAAGCTATTGGTCCAGTGATTAAGATTGATATTAACACAAGTGATTTTAAACAAGGAAGTTTTGCTCGGGTTGCTATTTCTATCAACCTAGATAAACCTCTAATCTCTCACTTCATGATTGATGATGAGATTTAGAGGGTTGAATATAAAAACCTCCCTAAAATTTACTTCCAGTATAACATGTATGGTCATTTCAATCCTTTTTGTCCTTTAAAAACACAACCTGAGAAAGACAAAAGTGGGATGGCTGCCTCAGTAGATGGTAACACTAGTGATGCACAGGTAATAATGAAGGAAAATTTCGATGGTCAGAATGAAATCTATAGGTCGTTGATAGTGGTTGAACAGAAAAAGAGGAATTCTAAAAAAAAATCCTGATTCTTTGGGCAAACAAGATAAGTAAGCTAATCAAAGATCCAGATACACAATCCTTGGAGATGATAAAAGAGAAAAATCAAAGATTGATAACCATGAGAAAAACATGATTACTAGTGATATGGAGAATTCTATTTCTCTACTTTATAGCACTAAAGAATCATGTGGTAATACTTCTTCACTTGGAGCACACAACACACATGGAAGAGGTATGGGTCATAGTAGTCAAAACTCATGTGATCAAACTATGTCTTAAGAAAAAGAAATTGCTATCAGCTTTCATTCAATAAGCAGCAAAAAAAGCATTCTGAGGGACTACTTTGAATTTAAAAACAAATAAATGGCTGAGAAACCAGTTGTTGCTCTCCCTATATCTTTGAGGCCTTGCAAACACTTAATTGTGGAAAAAGAAAACATATCTTTGGCCAACTTGGTGCAACAAAAGATAGGTATTAAATTGATGAACTTAATAAGTAGCGCAAACTCAAATATCATATCAACTCAACTCATTGGTAGAACACCTGATCCTATTTCTTCTCAAGCTATTGTTGAGGTTATTCCAATGATTCCAAGTGAGATTATTGATGAAGATAAAAACAATTATGCTTTAATAAAGAATGTAGATTTAGACCCTTATAGGCCTGATGATGGTCTTTTGGACCCATATATGTGGGACTAATCTATATTTTTCTCTTCTTTATCTCTATACTCTTTATGATGTCTATTCTTTCTTAGAATTGCTAGAGAGCCAAAAGCCCCCATTTTATGCATTGTCTGAAGCTTCTTTTATAGTAGTATAAACCTCATATTGTTATGCTTTTAGAACCTCGGGTTAGTGGTATAGTTGTTGATAAATGCATCACTAAAATTGGCTATTAGAATTCTCATAGAGTAGAAGCCACGGGTTTCTTTGGTGGAATATGGATTTTATGGGATGATTACTGGAGATTAGAGATTGTTGAAAGCCACATTCAATTTGTTCATTTTTGTATCTATCATAATAATTGATGACTCACTTACTACACTACAGTTTATAGATACCCAACCCTTTCTAAGTAGTCTATTCTCTAGCATCATCTTCAGCATATTGATAATAGAGCAAATGATCCTTAGATTGCTATGAGAGATTTTAACTCAATCATTAGCAGTGATGAAAGGAAAGGAGGCTCACCTAACAAGATAGGAATCAACAAGTAATTTTTTGAATGGTTTCAACTTTGAGGCCTAAGTGATGTGAGGTTCAAAGGCCCTTCTTACACTTGAAAAAGAGATAATTTATATCAATGTCTGGACAAGGGCTTATGCAATTCCACTTAGCGGGTTTGTTTTCTTGAAGGGTCTCTCTCCTCATATTCAATTAGACCATCGACCTCTCTTACTAGATCTATGCATTTTCAGCATACTACTATTAATAGACCTTTTCGATTTATTCAAGCATGGTGACTCATAATGATTTTTAGAATTTTGTCTGCAGTAGTCGGATTTCTCAACTGAATTTTACAAACTTACTTAACACCTTTACTGGTGACTTAAAACATTGGAATCATGATGTTTTTGGAAATGTATTCCATAAAAAAACATACAATTCTTGCTCAGATTTTTGGTATTTAGAAATCTTTAGAAATAATAGATAATGTTTATCTTTCTACTCTTGAAAATACTTTGAAGAGTACTTGAGGAACTTATTTAGTACCAAAAGTCTTGTAGCGATTGGTTTATTTGGGGAGACAAAAATACCTTTTTTTTCATCTTCAAACAATTAAAAGACATAAAAAGGAATAGAATCAAGGTTCTCCAAGATGACAAAGGCTGTTGGCACAATGACCGAATTTTGCTTCGCTCTATAGCTACTAAATTTTTCAAGAAAATTTATTCCCATTAATCATGTCCTTCTCCTATTTACCCTTTAAGAGTTGTTTTCCCTCTTTAAACAATAGTACATGGTATACTCTATCAACTCATTTCCTTAATTTAGAAATCAAAGAAGCTCTCTTTGATATGAAGCTGTGGAAAGCTCTAAGAATAGATGACATTTAGGCTAGTTTTTATCAATCTCAATGGGATATTGTAGGGGCAGGATTTGTGTAAGAAAGTCAACAGAGTTTTTAATGGAAGAGAAATGGAGAAACATATGAATAATACTCTTTTTTGCCTTATTCCCAAGGTTAAAGCCCCCAAGCATATTTCTCAATTTAGGCTTATCTCTTTATGCACTGTGGTTTACAAGGTCATTATTAAGACCATTGCTAATAAATTAAAGAATTCAATACCCTCTCTAGTTGGCCCTACATAAACAAGTTTTGTTCTAGGTAGGCATATCACAAAGAATATAGTGATTACCTAGGAGGTGGTCTACACCATAAGAATAAAAACAGGCAAGCAAGGATTCATGGTAATTAAGATTGATCTAGAAAAGCCTATGATCAAATTAGTTAGGACTTCTTATATGATACCTTTCTTGAAGTCGGTATCCTACTAACTCTCTCTTACATAATTATGAATAGTGTCACCAACACAAGCATACAAATCTTATGGAATAGGGAACTTAGTGATTCTTTTACTCCTTCTAGAGGTTTAAGATAGAGTTATCCCCTCTCACCATATCTCTTTATGAAAGACTTACTCATGGCATTCAATAAGCAATAAAATTTAACCATTGGCACCTCATTTCCCTTAATCGAGGAGGTCCAGTGCTTTCACATTTATTTTTACAGAAAACATAGTCCTTTTTGCCAAGGCCAATTGGTCTTAAGTAGAGGTTATTAATACTATATTAAACTACTTCTATTCTAGCTCGGGGTAGAAGGTCAACGTATAAAAAATTGTGGTGTATTATTGCATAAATGTTTCCTCAATTAACTGACACATTCTGGGTGCAAAATTAGGGTTCAGAGAAACAAAAGAGTTTAGATGCTATTTGGGTGTGTATTTGCTACATTCCCACATCACTAAATTATTTTGTAATAACATTTTGGATAAAATGCATGGCAAGCTTGCAAATTGGAATGCTGAAAATATCTCATTTGCTGGGTGAGTCACTCTTGCCCATTCTTTGCTACTATGCTTCTCTATACAATGTTATCAACCAGGGTGCCCATCATAACTTATAACGAGATGGAAAGGCTAAGAATGTTAAAAATGTGAGATTTTGGTTTGATTGTGGGGTTACTGGCCTGTCTGACTATTTATTCAATACGGCTATAATGCCAATCCAAGAAAATTTGTTTGACAAAACAATGTCTTTCTTTTTTGATAATGGAGGCAAGTGGAATTGGCATTTTTTTGAGATATACCTCTTTTAGGGGATCCTTTTTCATGTTGCTACTACTTGCCCTCCTTATCCCATAACGGATGAAGACTCGATTTTCTGGAAATTATCACTATTTGGTGATTTTACAATGAGTTTAGCTTATAGCTACTTAGAAAACTTAACTAACAATAGCTATAGAGATCTTTGGCCCATTATTTTGGAAATTGAAATTGCCCTAGTAGATTAAGCTCTTTCTTTGGAAAATTTTGAATAATGGCCTGATGACAAATGTAGAAAGAAATAGGAGGCATCTTAATTCCTTATTTGATTGCCCGATGTGTGGCAATACCTCTAAAACTTTAATCCACCTATTAAAAGATTGCCCCTCAATAGCTTTCTTTTGGTCTCTTATTGTCCCTTCTAAGTTTGATGTTTTCTTTAATGAATTTTTATCCATTATAGATTGGGTCAAGTGTAACATCTCTTTGAATAAAGACCTAGTCTTAGAAGTTAGCTGGCCTATTCTCTTTAGTATGGGTTGTTGGAAGATTTGGAAAAAGAGAAATGAAACCATATTTAACAATAAAAGCACCCCTATTGATAGAGTAGTTAAAGACATTATCAGTGAAGCAAAATCTATCAATAACTCTTACAAGAATCTTTGCAGCAATCTAGAGCAAAACTATAATCTAAGTACCATTTCTTGGATTTGTCCTCCTAACAATGTCACGAAACTTAACACGGATGCTTCTCTATCATGCGAACATAGGTTGGCTACAAGTGGAGGTCTACTTCATGATTTTATCAGAAGATGGATAAAAGGTTTTGTGATAAAGATTGACTACTGCTCCATAGTATGGGTAGAGGCTTGGGCTATTTTTCAAAGACTAAAGTTGGCCAAAGGCCTGGGTTACTCTTATATTCTTGTTGAGAGTGACAACTTAACTGTTGTCAAAATGGTTAAGGGATATTAGAATCTGAATATGGATCCTTTTTAATTGATTTAATGCATCAAGACATTAATCTGCCCCTCTTTCAATTTCTCTATCTCCCATATGCATAGAGAGGTAAACTTCTCAGCAGATTTCCTTTCTCACTTTACCTACAGTTTCCCATTTAGCTGTCATGTTCTGAACACCCCTCCTTATGGGATTGAAGCTTAGCTTATTCATGATGCAATTAGTGTGTCTTATAGTTATTAGCTTTTGTTTGGTTTTGTGAGCTAAGCTCACTTTTTCTTACCAAAAAAAAAACTAAATAAGTGACAATTGATATACAATTCTAATGCAATATAAGCCATAACAAATAATATAATGATAAAAATAATGTATCTTTCAAAAAAAAATACATGTGCTTTCTAAAATCAAACACAATAAAAATGGATCAATTTGTTATGGATTTAGATTAACTAAAGCAAGAAACTAAAACAAAAACTATTTAAATTGAAGATGTAAATATTGTAGTTAGTGAAGTTAAGTACTACTAAAACATATAGTCTAGCTAATTAACTGTTAATAAACTAGATTAAAAGTTTGTATATTGTCTTAAATCAATATATTTTAGCCCCAGTTATCATACTTTTACTTTAATTTGAAATATCGATGTTTATAAATTATTAAGTAAATTAATAATTAATTGAAATAACAAAAAAAAGGATTAATTAAAATAGGCAATAGAAAAAAATTAAGCTACTCTGTCTAACATTAGATTCTTTAAAATAGGAGTTCAATATAAAAGTTCATTTATAAGTTACAAGATTCAATTTAAAACAAAATCACCTACTTTAAACTAATTATTAATTATTTATTCCTTAGAGTTAAAAATTAAATTGCAGAAAGATTTAATCTTGATAAATTTATTATTTTTAAAATAGTTTATAGTTTATAATCTCATTCAAATAATCATTTTGGTAATGCTCAAACCAAAATAGTCATATCATAATCATAAAAAAACATAAAAGACAATTGAATTTAAAATCCTAATTTCTTGTGTCGATAACTTACTAAGGTAATAAACTCAATCAAATAACAACATTTAGTTTAAACACAAAATTATTGTATCAAATGTAAGAACTATGACTCAATTACATGACTCATGTGGTTGATTTATTCAAATAGATTTAGTAATTCCAAATTTTAATGGTTAATGGAGATATAAATTCTAATCCTAATAAGTATAAGAGTGATAGACTCTATTAGTTAAATTTGGTACCTTCTTTGCCATACAATGATAATTCTCTTCTCATCATGAGAATTACTAAAAAATAAGGGATAAAGGGAAATAAATAAAGTTTTATCAAATTCAATGGAAATCAAAATTATAAAATTATCACAAAATAAGGTATGGTTCTTTAACCAGGAATTAATTTATGAAAATCATGTATTTCAAGATCATGGAATTATATTTATGCAATATTAAGATTAGATTTGCATAATTAAGTATGTAATTAAATTATGACTCAAATGTGGTATTAGAGTCAGATTATGAAAATATAATTTTCCCATTATTTTTGTCCTTTTAATCATGATTATTATCATATTTATTGTCTATTTATAAGGTGCAAAGAAAAAAATTTATGTTAATTAACCACATAAAGAGTTAATAGTAAAATCAAAATTAATCATCACAATTTCATACATATACTGTGCAACACATAAAGATAGAGTCGTTTTGTTCTCGTGACCAAACTTATTTTAGTAAAACCTTAACTTCACTTTGATTAATTAAGTTTTGTCATTAAAGTTATAATTTTATGAGTATTAATCATGATGGCATTAAATAATTATTTATTTAATTAAAAAAATGTCATTTGTAATAAAACTGCATAAGGATAAACTCAGCCACATAAGAATTTTAATGGCCTTGTGTATGATTATTCTCTTTTTAAGTTTTCAAATTACAAAATTACATTTTTAATCCTTGCATTACTACATTGTGTTAAAATAATGATATTATTTTGAATGTATAAACTTATTATTTGTGTAAAAGCCTTTATTGTTAATATTAATACTATGTATGTTTTTCTCAATATTGTGAAAATTGAGGAAAATGATGATCATAGGCTTTTACATAAATGTGAACACTAAAATTCTTATCATTTATGATTGTTTTTATATTAAGATTCATATACATGTATTATGTGCTTTTTTGCTTGATTTGATGTCTATGTAGTGTAAGATTTGAATATTATCTTGGATATCAAATTTAATTTGATGTCCATATTATGCATAATCCGTTAGTCACCGAAATGGCCAAATTAAAAAGTTTATTAGACATTGAATTAGATAAAGTTAGCTATTATTTGATATCTATATTATGAATAATTTGTTAGCCATTTTAGATAAGATTTGGATATAGAATTAAATAAAATAATGATAATGATGGTGCATATATGTATATATTATTTGCACATACATTTAATTTGATCTTTATATTATGTATAATTTGTTAGTTACCAAAGTGGTCAAATTAGTAAGTTTCTTTAGAAATGAAATTAAATAATATGTCACTTATGATTACATGATGCTAATGACATAATAATTATACTTTGTCATGAGTAACTAAAGTTCAATAATTATAAAATATTTAATGATAGCCTAAAGGTTGATTAGTGGTTTTATAATTATAAACATAAATGTGGTTTATTAAAATCCTTGGTTAGATATGTTAGTATATCCAAAGATATCTAATATGTCTAATTTAAGTATATACAATCACAAATTATATTAATTAATTTGTCATCAATTATTGTTTTTATTTGTACATTGTAGTATTGCCAAACAAAAACTTCAATATACTTTGATGATCGTAGCAAGTATCTAAATATGTATTATGTACTTACATTCTCACTCAAAGCATTATGTATGCTCATTTCATGTAATTTTAGTCTAATTTTATTGTTCTTGCATAAGCTTATCTATTTTGAAATTTAACGAATTTAATTTTCATAATATAGTGAATAAATCCAACATTTGCTAGGTGTTCAGGATTTTGATTTAATACTCATCATTGATAAAATGGTTGCCATTATTAAAACAAGTATAACTTATGAAAAGACTTTTTATTTAAAATTTAGGAAAGATCAAATAAATTAAGCCTAATATTCTATGAAAGAAGGTAGGAAATAACATTAGACAATATTTCTATAACTAATGACGTTAAGAAATATTTAAGATTAATAGAATAATATTCACATTTTTATTTTTTGAATTGTCACTAGAATGTCAAGGTATTTTAATTACCATTAAGTTTGATAGCTTTTATGCCTTATATAGATATGTGACTAAAATATCCAATATAGTAGCAAGCATTAAGATCCATGGGAATGATAGTTAATGTGAGTTTCTGTGACACCCCCTATTGATGTTACTTAACTAATAAAAGCATATAAAAGTGTGTTAAAAATTTTTGTTTCAAAACTTATATTAGAAAACATTTTAACGTAAATAAATACCATTTATACTTTGAAAAACTTTATAATTAGGGTTATCATACTGAAAATCTATATCATAACAATTGTCTGGGCACTACCTAAAAATTTTCTTGCAATAAAAAAAACTTTTATAATATCAAGCAACTCAATCCTCAAATTTCAACAACATTAATTCTCAATTCCATTCAAACAAAACTCAATATATACATCTCATCCATAACTTTCAATTCATGTAAGATTTGAATAATAATAAGGATTATCATTATTCTTTCCATTCATACATAAAACCTTAATTTACTTTAGCAAACTTAAAAGTAAGTGACAAAATAATTATAATACTTTAATAAGATTTATAACATGTATAATTAAGACATAGATTCATATTCATTCTAACCTAACACTACATATGATAGAATGCTTAGGCTTTATGAATGTTCATAAAAAATGGAATTTTTGCATAAAAAATAAATGAAGACTCTATTGTAGATACTGATGCAAAATCAATCCTTTCTTTCCTCTATGGCTCTTAAACCTGCACGAGTAGATAACCACACTGAGGATATAATCCTTAGAGGTGCTTTCTAATTTGGATAAAACTTGATTAGGTTGTCTTAGGTATAGGCATTAAGGAGAATAGATAAAAGCATAATATCACACTAAATCAATTGTACAAAACTTTCTGCCATTTTTGTATATTTGTAATTCATACTTTACGGCAAGTATATAAGACATATTTTCATGCATATAAATCACATGCATCAATTACATTAGCATGTGTTATAAATTAACCTTGTATAGATTTGTGTATATATGTATGTCCATAATGTCATACATATGCAAAATCATGCATTTATCTAAATTAAGAATATATTGAATTAAGCATCCATTTCTTTTTCTTTTTCTTAAATAATGTATCCATTTCTATTGCCCATTTCTTCCTAGATATGTGTAAGGTGCCTCAATAACGAGACTAACAAAATAGTCGAAACTATAAATGAAATAGCCGAAGCTATAAAATGAGTAGATCTACTAAACTATCATCATAGGCTTCTTATGAATATTTCATACTTTAAGCATATTACACACTAGTATTTTTACTATAAGGCCTTTTTCATTTAAGCAATTGTCACTTTCAAATCAATGTCATACACTTCTTTATATCAAAGTTACAATTGTATTTACTCTAACATGCATATAATTTGTTTTACTTAAATGCTTATTTTTGCAAACTACCTTAGACATTAATCTTATATCATAATATACATCTCTTAAGTATACATAACAACTTAATATATACATCATAAAAGGGTTCAAGTCTTCATAATTATGCATACATGTTTACACTTAATAATATTAAAAGTTTTAAAACAACCAAATTCACCATACATGCTTAAATACAATTTGACCTCTAATGTAATTCCATTATCAAAATTTCATTTTGCATTTTTATACTTTATTGTTCCATTTACAACCTATAGTTTCTAATATTTGGAACCCAAAATTCATTTTTATTTTTTAATACACATAATTCGACCATTTCTAATAGTTTGATGAAACAAAATTTTGACCATACTATAAACTAGAATTCTTCATATAATTCATCTAGAATAATATCTATAGCATTAAATATATAAATTGTAAAAATTTCTTTAATTTCTTCCCAGTTTCATTTTTTACCTAACAAGGATATTATTATGCTCTTCATTTTAATTCCTTCAACCATATTACATCATTCATTCTAAACATAAAATAATCAATAATACACAATAATTTAACAAATACTCCAAAACAACCTTATTTCTTTTTCATGTGCATAAGGCCAAAAACTTAATGCCTTAGTTCCTTAGAACTTTTCTTGGATGCTTGAAAGAATCAAATTAAGCTAGATCAAAACATATGTTTATGTATAAAACCATGTTTGTGAGTGAAGTTTTGTTTCTTCATATGTTTATGAGTTTTTAAGGAATGAGTTAGGTTTTGAAATACATGGTGTAATATCCCAATCATCGTAAAATTAAGTTGACCTGAGTAAAATCACGTCATTAATAATTTAAATGTAATATTAGCATATTAAGTACACACCATCAAGGATTTAAGAAAGATAATATATTTTAAGAGAATAATTTATTAACATGAGAATAAATAAATTTACATTAAGAGGGAATTTTAATTTGGTATATGGATTTAAAAGAACAAATTAATTTAATTAGAGAGGTAGTAAAATTTCTAGAAGCTTTAGGTAGTAATAGGATTATGCCATTGAGAGAAAAAAAAAAAGAAAAAAAGAGGGAAAGAATGAGGATTAAAGGGAAATTATCCATTAAGTTGGTTTAAAGGGTTGAATTAAAGAATTTCTCCTTAGTAGGTAACAAAAAAGAAAAACACAAAAAAGAAAAAAGAGAAAAAAGGGAGAGCACAAGAAAATCAACTAGTGAGCAGTGGGAGCTATGGCAATTGAGGTGAATAGCTATGGCTAGTTTAATTAACGGCTAGAGTGGGGCATCAGAGGATGTTCATCACTACTGCAGCGAGTGATTCAATATGGCGAAGCAAAAAAATGAGTTTTGAGTTGCAGTTATTCCTTCACTGCTTATGGGGATGGCAAAAGGGCAATGCAGTGCAGTCGTTGGTGCTTAGCAGCACTACTACTGTAGTTTTTGTACACAAGTAGTAGGGTACACAGTGACCAGCAAGGGCAGGACGAGTCAGTTACCATTACACGATAAAAGAGTGGACAAATTATTGTTGTAATTTAGAGAAGGAAAATTGGAAAAGAATGGCTAGACTATTTAATGAATGATATAAGAGGGGAGTTCGATCAATCAAGAAAGGAATTTTTGGAGTAGGGAATGCAGTAAAACTTTGGGTTATCACATGACCTATGGAGCAAAATTCCTCTATTATAAGTAGCGGTAGAAGAAAGAGGACCCTTCTAAGAATTGGGATGAAAGCTTTAGAAATATGATACGAGGTATGGATATCATGTGGAGATACTAGAGATGAAGGTAAGGACTTGGCCCTCTTTTCCTCTTTCTTAGTTGAGTTATTTAATTGGCAGCTGTGTTTTGGCTTAATCTTAATAATGCATGTAATGGTATTAAATGGGGTATGAGAGTCAGCTGAGGATGTGTGCACGATTATGAATACCATATTCATTTTCATGGGCATCATAAACTGCACTTTGGAATATTATATTGGGTATGTATACTTAAGCATCACAAATGAGTTTATTAGTTTGAGTTTAGTAGCTTAGAAGGGATTGCTCAAAAGTGTAGATGTTGGTGGAAAATATTATATTGTGATTACATATCGAGAATATAAACTAGACATATGAGTTAAATGTGTAAATTTAGTTGTAGGGAATCAAGCACAAAAATACTTATATGTAAAAGTATTACACTTGTAGATGTTAGGCTAGACAATAACCGAATAAACATAAGCATAAACTAGAATACGAAAGCAAAATTAGAATATATATTCTAACCTTTAAATACTCTTTATAGTTTTACATAACCTTATCTTTTCCCAGTGAATTGACCAAGTTGGTCTTAATGCAAAAAATCTAATTAAAAACCTAAGATGAGAAAAATAAAGCGAAAGACTACTAGAGATAATACCTTTATGTTTAGATGCACAATTGAGTCAAAGAGTGTAGTAGAATTTACATGCAAGTCTTAGTAGGCTTAAAATAGCTAAACTTCAAACTAGTTACAACACTTACATCATGAAAGCATGTCGTCTACAATGAGTAATTGATGATACGATTACATATGGGGCTATTATGGACACATGTGTGAGTTTAATATTATGAAAAATATATAAACGAGTTCTTAAATGTAAAAGCCATAATTGGTACTTGTTAACTAGGATAATCATAGAATAAAGCATAAAGAGTTGGAATATCTCATTCAGGCCATGTTTGGTATAATTAAATTTCAAAAGTTAAATAGAGTAAATACATTAAGGAAGTAGAGATACCAACTGGTAAAGTTATCAATCCTGTCAACAAATGTAAAGTGAGTGCAAAATTAATAGGGATTAAAAAGCCACTATATGGCATTAGCTAAAGATACATGAAATATAGATGCATAGGTAGATGTGAGTTGACAAATATGATGATTACTCGAGCAAATAACTAGAACAAGGGCTATAATTATGAAGTAGATATATGCTTGAATATTATAAGCAGAATTGCTAATTTCAAATAAGAAGTTCTTAAACGTAGATATTATAGGTAATGAATGAATATATTGACCCCCACAAACCTATATAAATAAATTTAACCAATTTATTTATAATGTTAGCCTATATTGAGGATACTCTCTATTATTAAGCAGAAGGCATGCATGAGTCCCTTTAGGCTATTCTAATTTGCAAACAGATGTAGCTAGATGATCTTTTTGGGAGTTAGCAAGTGACTTACATACTTATTTATTTACATATTTAATCATAATTACTATTATGTTAGCACTCTTTTGCTTGCATACACTTAGATTACACGTTTTTACTCAGTCATGACGTATGTTTAGAAGGCTTACTTGTACAATAACTGGTTCCAACATACAATTAATTGCATAATAGTGACATATCATATACCAAACTCACAGATCATGCATCATACTAGGTACGTGATTAATTCTAGCATCTTCTATAGTTGCAAATGATATTGTAAATGTTGTAGTTACATCGAATACATGTTTTTCATATTTTTTATTAGTTAACAAAGAATAAATATAGTATATCAAGGTAATAAAATAAAATGCATAAGAAGTAAATGGAAAGTTGAACAAAAAAATTAGATAAATTCAGCTTTAAGAGCTAAGTTATCCTTTTAAACTATGGTTTCTTAGGATGTTAATTACTGCCTATACTATCAAGCATATAAATCTCATTGCATTAGACATAACTAGCTACATAATACTATTAATGGCATAAGAAAAATGGGTAAACATGTATATTTCTTAGTGCAGTATAAGGTAAAAGTTATAGTAAAGCTTAAGCCTAAGGTAAACCATACAAAATCTAGGCAGGGTAGCTTTGGCATGCTAGAGAGGGATAGTATGCAAATTTATAATATTTTATAGCTTGACACTAATGCCATATGAGCTATTTACAATAACAATGGCTAGGGCCACAAACATTTATCAACTTATAGCTATTTAACAACTTTATCAACTTATCAGCCTGTTTACCCGTCCTTAGGATTACTCTAGGAGTGAGTTACCAAAGGCTCTATTTATAACAATTATGTAAAACTCAAAAACATTTATATCAGACAGAAGTAGAATGAAACAAGAAGTAAGAACCATGTTATGACATGACATATGCATAAGCCATTAGAATTACAGTTGTAGATACCCAGTTTCATTCAGCCTTAATTAAGTA
>CANXYI010669107.1:0-12687 GCA_948208565.1 Hura crepitans
CACTACAATAAGACTCATTTTATGAAATTAGTATACGAGAAACAAAGTTCTCAAGACAATCAATTGCCTGATTTCATGTATGATATTTCAATTCCAAGCACCTATTTATTTTTCTATAAATATATTTTGTAATTCCTCATATGTGAATATATGATTTATTTAAATTGTAAGATGTTACTTGAGGAAAAGAATAATATTATAAATTCAAATCAAATCTTCGTATTAATTTAGGGGTATAAATAAGAGTAGGGTTTCGAACTGCTCTGGTTTTGGCCTTACAAGGTATTTCCTGACTTTAGTCGAGTGGCGACTCTTACTTTGTAGTGCCCAACTTGCTCCTCTTAGGTTAATTAACTAGGAGCGGCTCTAGATTCCTCTAGCTTCCTTCTTGTCTTTTGAGACTCGAGGAGTGAGGCTTAGGTTGAGTCTTTGGCTGCTTCAATTTGATCGGTCCAAGGAAAACATAAAGGACACAAACACCTATTTTCATAAAAAAAATGTCTCAAAATAATCATCTTCATACTTTTTGTACCTATAATTATAAGGGCAATCAATAAACCCTTAACATGTGGTTCTCTCCTATAGTAAACTCTTATGGCATAAAAAGGGCCCTATTCCTTTAATAATCTCTTGAAAATATTACAATTTTAAGACCCTTTCATTAAACTTCCATCAAAATAAAATAAACTAAGGGCCAACATCAAAGATTTGATAATAAAGAAAAGCTGGCATTATACATAAAAGTGGCAAGTTTAAAGCAAAGTTCAAATCAGGAGCTACCTAAGTAAAAACTGACACCAAGTTAAGGCAACCCTAACTACATCAAGGTTGCTTTATTATGAGGAAAATTTAATATGGACAAAAAGTTGGATAATTTCATTAAGTAACAGGGAAGACTTCTTAAAAAAAAAGAAGAAAAAAAAGATATGAAGATCTTTGCTAGGTCAATTGAAATAGCCTAGCAAAAGTTAGGGAATAGAGAGAAAATATTCAACCATGAAAACCCTAGTGGCTGATTAATAATAAGAGCTTAGTATAATGAGGTCCACAATGTTTAAATGTTGAAATCAATCCATCTTCATGCGCACATATTGCTAAATGGCAAGCCACATTATGTAAAATAACTAAGATGTTGTAACGCCCGAGAAATAAGGTTTCAAAGAACAGTACCTCTCGAGGCATGAGTAGTGTCTCCTAGGGACATGAGGCACCTTATAGTGGCAAAAGGGGGAAGTATTAGTCTTTAAACTTTGACATGCCAAAAAATGATGAAATTGAAATAATTAAAACTTTTAGCAGAATCAATAAATTATTTAACATTGAAATCTAGTAAATAGTGACTGTAGTTGGCATTGTGTTGGGAGAGGCCTAGGATGTGCCCGGATGGACCTAAAAAAGGCATATCCTAGAAGTTAAAAATTCTAAATAATCTAATGGTGAAGGAATTATAATTTTCTAAGGTTATTTGGTATTTATTCAGAATTTCTTAATTACACGAGTGAATAGTTGACCTAGTTCCCTTTGGAGTTTTAACTTGAGATTTTAGGGGACCCTTAATAGGCACTATCAAGAATTTTTGGCATTGAAAGTATGAGTTTTGGAGGTCTTGAACAACTAAGTTGAATTTCTAAGGCTTAAAATGAAAATTAGATTAAAATGGACCATTGGAATGACATGTGGCATGATTCGGGCCATCCAAATGTTTAATACAAAAGGTGTGACATTTGTCAGAGTGCCACATGTCCTAAACCATCTTCCAACTCCCACTTTCCCCAGCAAGCCAATGCTATCCCTTTCTCCCTCTTCCCTTTATTTTTTCTTCAATTTTTCCCTCAATCTAAAGCTAAATTTCCTAAAGTTTACATCAATCTTGGCCTTTATGACCTCTTAAAGCTAGTCCTATTAATAGAATTCAAAGAAAGCATATAGTTTTAGAGATATGAGCACATGGTGAATAGTGCCAAAAGTGAGTAGACATGACATTTTCCCAATTTTTATTTTATATTTAGGTAGCTTTATGTGAAACATGAATAACCATGTAACTAGCTCTTGATTTGGAGTTATGTAAGAATTTTTTTAGAAATTTTCAAACCTTAAAAGTATGTATGTTATAGGCAAAGAGAGACCTATTGAGGAGGATAAGTAAACCAAGCCTTGAAAAGGTGCATTAGTGAGTTTTGAGACCTTAGGTATGTGAATTTAATGTAATATCAGTTGTTAAATATGTTAGGGTTCATGTGTGCAGGTGTGAGTGTGTATGGAAATGGCATATGGCATGTATGTGTGCGTGTAATTACATGTAATGAATGTGGAAGTGTCTATGTAGAACTTGTGATACTTGAATGTGTAAAGATTGCATGAAAAAGGAATGTGAGGGTGTGTGTATGTATGGCCGAATGGTGTGTAAAAGAGGCATGTGTGTGTGCATGTGTAGTTGGCATGAAATGGTAATGTAATTAGGCTAGAAAATGAGTATAAAGTATGTATGTGAAGTAAAATTGATAAGAAATGAATTGGGAATGCTTGAACATGGAATGGCCGAGAGGTGTGTGTGAGGGTCATGAAACATGTATGAAAGTGTTTAAAACTAGGTAATGCACATTAAGGTGTGGGATATGTGTGCGTATGCCATAAGGAATGGAGTAATGGTAAAATGTGGGAATTAAAAAATGTTGACTTAAATAAGCTTTAGGTGACATTAGTTGGCAATGTGTTAGCTTGAATGGTTAATAAATGTAATAATCTGAAATGGTCTTAATAATTAACTAATTATGAATCCTTGAAATATTATGAGTTCTAAATCATGAGCAAGAGTATTTATATGTATACTCGTAAAGATTGTAACATTGAGCGAAACTTAATAAACTAATCATGTATGTAAGGGAAAATGAAATAAGTGGTTGAATATAATAACTAGAGTTAGCCCAGATCAGTTAGACCACCCATTAGATGGGTTGACCAATCAATTTGGGAGTTAGCAGCTGCTAGGGGCTTTGGTTTATATGGGCTATTGCCTATTTGTATTGTATGGTGGGTGTAGCCACCAAGGTTCTAATTATAAGCCCTGCATACTTAGGTATTGGGAGGTTCACACGGACTGATCTTTGCTATCCAAGGTCATTAGCTGTTCTTGGTATTGGGAGGTCTACACGGATTAATCCTTGCTACCTATACTATAGTGGGCATTAGGAGGTCCTATAGGGCTGATCCTTGCTATCCGCATAAGCTGAGCTAAGATTTGGGATATTAGGAGGTCCTACAAGGTTGATCCCTACTATCCCCAATGTTGGCAGGTCTATAAGGACTGATCCCTGCCACATTGGTATTGGGATGTTTTTATAAACTGATCCTTGCTATTGGATGAATGGGTCAGTATAGCTACCAAAGTCTAAATGTGGGCAGCTGCATAACTTAGATCCCTATATCTAGTGTCTTAAGTGTAGTCTCTCCAGTCTGGGCCTAAACAAAATAAAAAGGTATAAAGATATAACATTACAGGCAAAACTTACATTTTAAACTAGAACAGGAAGAATGTGATATGACTTTTAAATAATTTAAGTATTATTACATTATTAAATTAGATTTAATATGGTTTAATACACGTATAACTGAGACTCTATTTATTAAGCATGCTTAATTGAAAAGGGTTGCATTGTGTGTGTTGTATGTTTATATGATACAATTTATATTATGTTAAATTCACCACTGAGTGTACACTTAGCGTGTCAATTTTTCGATGCGTAGGTTGAAGATAGTAAATTGCCACGTAGCCTCAAGATTGCAGTATAGCTGTCAGTCCTTTACATGTAGTTTTCTAGTTCTCTTTTTGAGTCTTAATAATTAAAAGGTACTTTTGCATACATAGGGTTTGGGCCCGAACATGTAAAAAAATGTAGTATTATATTTTGTCACACTTGGACTGTAATTAATAAAATAGTTGTTATTTATAATGCTGATATATTTATGCACGCCTGATGTTTGAGGATATATGGTCTAAGACCTTTATGTGTACAATTTTTTGATGTTGAGATGAGTATTTAGGGGACTAAAAGGGTCCAGAATGTGTGAGATGATTGAGTATAATCATACAAGTGTTTTTTTACAGTTTAAAATTTTTAGTTTATCACCCTAATAGCCATTATGTTGCCAAAATTTCTGTAGATTGTAAAATACCTAAAAAGTGGTTATTTCAATTAATTATAGTCGTAAATGGTATAAAATAAATAGATGACAATAAAATAATAGGAGATCAATAACTAGGCTATTGAGTTAGTAAAAGTTAAATGAATGGCAGAGCGGGGTAGAATCAGGATGGGTGACTATTGAGAAGGTAGCATATCCTATTTAGTCCAATGAATAGTTGAGTAGGGGGTGTTCCATTAGGTGGTATCAGAGCAAATTTAGGCATTCTTAGGTGTAGTACAAATGAGTGCCATGGTCTAGGGTTCTGTGTCAAGTAAACGAGGCTAATTACCTATTCTTTTGTAGTGAATTGCAATAAGTCAGTGAACCCCACTAAAGCAAGGAAAGAGGTGGCTAGTCATGCACCAATGACCATTCATGGACCTAAGGCAAGTCTAGACATTCTAGTGCTACGTGATGCATCATGCTAGGCATAAACATAGGTCTCACTAGAGCTACTACAACAAATTGTTGATTTGCTAATACACCATTGCAGTAGCAGCTTCGTTGCCACCATTAGCCCCAACACAATTGTGATAGGCTGTAGCATTATAGAAGACATACTTAGAGTGAGTGAAGAAGATGGGGGCTTTAGATTTTATAAGGATAATAGAGGATGATGCTACTAGGGCTGAATACTAGTTGGCACGCATGATTAGGATTTTGGAGCAGTTAGAGTGTACATATAAAGAAAACTTGAAATATGTCACCTCTCTTCTCTAAGAAGAAGCTTTCCATTCGTAAGATACCATTAAAAAGTGGAAAGCAATAGCAGACATCACTTATGACTTTTTCCGCTAAGAATTTAGAAAGAGGTATATATCTGAGACATATTTAGATAGGAAAAGACAAGAATTTCTAGACTTGAAGCAAAGGCAGAGGTCAATGTCTAAGTATGAAAAGGACTTTGCCCGATTGAGTAGATATCTAGAGGAGTTTGTACCTATCGAAGAGGAATGCTATAAAAGGTTTGAAAAAAACCTCAATGTGGAGTTAAGGATATAGATAGCTACTTCAAAGATCTGAGAATTCTTTTGTATGGTATCAACAGCCTATGCCATGGAGGAAATGATGAGAGAAAAGAGGGAGGTGTTTAAAAGAAGAGGCCCTTCTTAGCAGGGCAAGCTAGGTCAGCTCCTAATGCAGGCAAGAAGCAAAAAATAGAGTTAGACATTGAGGTTAGGTCAATGATCTCAATTTAGGGACATTCATAGCAGGTTACTAGTGCTTTAGTACCCATAGTGAGGATTGTACCACCTGTATGTGGGACATGCAATAAAAAGCATTGGGGAGTATGTTGGTAGACCTAATGAGTGAAGTGCTTTATCTATAGAACTAGAGATCATTACCAAAAGGATTGCCCTAAGAAGTAGGTAGAGGTTACTCAGTTCTAGGCTTTATCTCCAGTACCTAGCAGAGGCTAGAAGGAGAGCAAGCATTACAAGCTAAGTACAAGCTAGAGAGTGAGATCAGAGGCTCGAGCACTAGTATGCCATTTAGGCTCGAGAGGCTCTTGATGTGATTATCGATATTTACTCTTTATATGATGTTTCTATTTTAGCATTAATAGACCTAGGATCCACTTATTCATATATTTGCACCACACAAACAAGAGATAGGGGTTTAGAACCTGAACCTATGGACATAGATATTCTAGTTAGCAATCCAATTAGGTAGAATGTGGTTGTAAATAGAATATATGGAAACTATCCTCTAGTAGTCCAAGACCAAGTATTCCCAGCTAATTTTATTGAACTTCCCTTTAAAGAATTTGATGTCATTTTAGGTATAGACTAGTTGTCTGAACACTAGGTAGTAGTTGTCTGTGATTAGAAGAGACTTGCTCTTAGGACAGTCAATGGAAAAGAGGGGACGGTAATGGATTAGTGAAATTCCTTGCCTAATATCATATCATCTGTAACAACTTGATGACTAATTTAGAAGGGATGTGAAGTTTATTTGGCTTATGTAGTTGATACTCATAAGATTGAACTGAGCTTTAGTTAGATACTAATAGTGTCAAAATTTTAGGATGTGTTTCTAGATGAGGTACTAGGGTTACCTTCACCATGAGAAATTGACTTTGAGATTGAAGTATATCCTAGAACTACTCCAGTATCTATTACCCTGTATGAGATGGCACCTAAAGAATTGAAAGAGTTGAAGGTGTAATTGTATGAATTGTTAGATAAAGGCTTTAACAGGTTGAGTACTTCTCTGTAGGGAGCACTAGTGCTTTTTGTGAAAAAGAAGGATGGGTCACTTTGGTTGTGCATTAACTATAAATAGCTGAATAAGGTGACAATTAAGAATAAGTACCCATTGCCAAGAATTGATAACCTTTTAATCAACTTAAAGGTGCTAGTGTGTTCTCTAAAATTGATATGAGATTCGAGTGTCAGTAGATGAGGATCAAGGAATCAGATATCCTAAAGATTGCCTTTTGTATAAAATACATGCATTATAAGTTCTTAGTGATGCCATTTAGACTCACTAATGCTCCTATAGCTTTCATGGACCTCATGAACAAAATCTTTAAGCCATACTTAGACTAGTTTGTCGTAGTCTTTATTGAAGACATTCTAGTATACTCCAAGAATAGAGAAGAACACAAGCAGTATTTGAGGATTGTGTTACAAACATTAAGAGAAAAACAACTTTGTGCTAAATTGAGTAAATGTGAATTTTAGTTAAACAAAGTAGCCTTTCTTGGCCATAAAGCTTTAATAGAAGGAATCAGGGTTGATCTAAAGAAGGTCAAAGCTGTGTTGGAGTGGAAGCCTCTTAAGAATGTAATTGAGATTCAGAGTTTTCTAAGATTGGCTAGTTATTACAAAAGGTTTGTGAAAGGCTTCTCAATGATTGTAGCTCTAATGACCTGATTGTTGTAGAAGGATGTGAAGTTTGTGTTAGATGATAAATGCTAGGCAAGCTTTGACAAGCTAAAAATAATTTTAACTAAAGCACCTATCCTTACTCAACCCGAGCAAGGAAAAAACTTTGTGATCTATAGTGATGCATCACATAATAGGCTCAGATGTGTCTTGATGCAAGATGGATAAGTGGTAGCTTATACTGTGAGACAATTGAAACAACATGAATGGAATTAGTTGACACATGATTTGGAATTACTTGCTATTATATTTGCATTGAAAGTATAGAGACATTACTTATATGGTGAGAGATGTTACATCTACACTAATCATAAAAGCTTGAAATATCTCTATACATAAAAGAGTTAAACCTAAGGCAATGATGTTAGATGGAACTAATTAAGGACTATGATTGTCTAATTAATTATCATCTAGGGAAAGCTAATATGGCAATTGATACATTGTGATAGAAACTTATAGCAACCATGAGAGCTATAAATGCCATAATGCAGTATACTGAGTGTCATGCTATTTTAGTGGACTGCAATTGAAACCTGACCTAAAGCAATAGGTAAAAGAAGAATATGTTTGAGATGACCACTTTACGCAGATTATAAGCAAGGTCAAAGGGAGAAAGACTACATAATTCGAGATTAAGGCAGATGGATGCATATATCTTCTTAACGGGTTGTTTATTCTTGAGATAGAAGAGATGAGAACACAAATATTAAAGGAAGCATAAGATGCTGTATATTCCATACATCCAGGAAGCACGAATATGTATCTTGATATGAAACCCCATTATCGGTGGCTAGGAATGAAATGAGATATGGCAGATTATATAGCTAGATGCCTCACATGTCAATAGGTGAAAGCTAAACATCAAGTTCCTTTTAGTTTGCTGCACCTTATAGCAATTCCATAATGGAAGTGGGAAAAGATCATCATGGATTTTGTGATGGGATTACCCATGACAAGGAGCAGGTGTGATATGGTATGGGTAATTATGGATAGAATGACCAAGATGGCTAATTTCATTTCGGTTAGAATGGACTATTCACTAAAGAAGCTAGCACAATTATGCATAGAAGCAATTGTGAGATTACATGGGCTACCACTTGCTATTATCTCTGATTAAGAACCCCAGTTCACTTCCAGATTTTAGAAGAAATTATAGGAAGCTTTAAGCACTCGTCTGACTTTCATTATAGCTTTCCACCTATAGACAGATGGGTAACCAAAATGAATTATACAAGTGTTGGAAGATATGCTATGTAGCTATGCCATTAAGTTTAAAGGAAGTTGGCACCAGTATCTACCTTTGGTAGAGTTTGCCAATAATAATAGCTACTAGGCTAACTTAGGCATGGCTCCCTATGAGGCACTGTATGGCAAAAAGTGCAGAACTTAACTCTGTTGTAGTGGAGTGGGAGAAAGTAAGCTTATGGGAGCTGATTTGGTCAGAGATGTAGAAGAAAAGGTCAAGGTCATTAGAGAAAGGTTAAAGGCTGCCATTAACCGATAGAAATCATACGCTAACTTAAAAAAGAGGGACATTAAGTATGAGATAAGTGAGAAAGTATTCCTGAGATTATCACTATGGAAGAAGATGCCTCGGTTTGGCAAGAAGGGAAAGTTGAGCCTAAGATTCATTAGTCTATATGAGATTACAAAATGTGTGGAACTAGTGGCTTACTAGTTGGCTTTACCACTAGAATTGTAGGAGATCCATGATGTGTTCCATGTCTCGATGCTAAAGAGATATAGATCTAATCCTTCACATGTGATACCTATAAAGGAGATCTAGGTATAACCATATCTAACCTATGAGGAAGAACTAATGTAGATACTAGTTAGTGAAGTTAAAGAGTTAAGGAACAAGTCTATACCACTAATGAAAGAATAATGGAGGCACCATAAGACTGAAGAGGCTACTTAGAAAAGTGAAGAGTAGATGAAAGCTCAGAATCCTCATCTATTTTCACTAGGAAAATTTCAAGAATGAAATTTCTTAAGAGGGGAAGAATTATAGTACTTGAGAAATAAGGTTTCATAAATAGTACCTGTCGAGGCATAAATAGTGTCTCCTGAGGACACGGGGCACCTTATGGTGGCAAAAGGAGGAAGTACTAGTCATAAAACTTTGACGAGCCAGAAAATGATAAAAATGAAATAATTAAAACTTTTAGTATAACTAATAAATCATTTTATAGTGAAATCTAGTGAATAGTGACTTTAGTTAGCACTATGTCGGGAGAGGCCTAGGATATGCCTGGGTGGACCTAAAAATGGCATGCCTTAAAGGTCAAAAATTCTAAATAATCTAATGGTGAAGGAATTATAATTTTTTGAGGTCGTTCAATATTTATTCAGAATTTCTTAATTACACGAGTGAATAGTTCCTAGTTTTTTTTTGTAGTTTTGACCCAAGGTTTTGCCCTTAATAGGCACTATTAAGAATTTTAGGCACTAAAAGTATCCTTGAACAATTAATTTGAATTTTTGAGGCTTAAAATAAAAATTGGATTAAAATGGACCATCAGATAGACATATGGCATGATCCAGGCCATCTAAATGTTTAATATAAAAGGTGCAACACATGTGGGAGTGCCACATATGCCAAACTATCTTTCACCTCCCTCTTTCCTAACCAAGTTGACACTATCCCTCTCTCCCTCCAGCTTTTCTTTTCGCTTTTATTTCTTCCTCAATCCAAGGCTAAATTTCCAAAAGTTTACATGTAACACCCTCTATTGGATTCCCTAAGAAACCCTATAGGTGGTGCACACACTTTTAAGTCACCCATCCTTATATTGACCACTAATACCATTCATTTAACTCGTATCAATTTACATCAATCTAACATACTTTGTTCCTAAATTCAATTCTCTTTGATTTTATACCTTGTTCCAATTGTATTTATACAAAGGATGTTAATTCCAGGTGATTAGGGTCATTCCAAAAATTTTAGAAATTTCGACAGCATTACAACTATCTAGGTTCCTACCCAAAAATTTTAAAACCTATTTAAACACTTCTATAAACATTTCATAGGCCTCAGGCCATAGATATCACACATTAAACATAGGCCTCAGGCCATAGATAAAAACATACATATATAGAGCCTCAGGCTCACATCATCAATAAGTATCATTTCTGAGCATACATTCATAAGGAAAACATAGTGCTCTATTTATTTACATTAACAGTTTATGCTTAGTTATATACATCACATATATAAAACTTAAATACATGTTTTCTACCCAATTCCCACCTAGGTACATGGCTATCAAATCTATACAACATTTACTTTATATTTCTTCAAGGTTATCCTCTGAACTTCTGTCTACACGCTTCACGAGGTAAGATTCTACTCTTAAGTACTTGTGCACCAAAATAGGTATGCTGAGTAGACGAGATACTCAGTGGTGAACTTAAAGCATTTGAATCATGATATTATATCTTTTCATACATTTGTAGTCTAATAACTGAGTTTACTTTATTATTTGATTCAATCGATATAACATGGTGCTAAATTACTAAAATACCCTTAAGGCAATTATATGTCATGAAATAACCTTTTTAACTCACATAAATTATTTAAAATAGTTATTAACATTCATATCATACATACTTTACATTAATCAATTTATTTAGCCACATATGTGTAAAATGACCAAAATGCCCTTAAGCCAGTATTTCATCAATTACTTAGAAAATATTATCCAATTATGCTTAATTTTATCTTCATAACCATTTTGATTATTCACTTTTCACTAGCTAGACTAAGAAAATGACACTTAAAAACACTAGATCTAGAGGGAAGATAAACTAGTGCAGTGATCCCTATTCTAGACCTACACCGCTGTATCGGCATATGTGCCATAATGGAGATTAGCCTATAGCCTCTCCAGACACAAATAAATAATATTTATGTAACATAATAGAGATAAGCCCATAAGCCTCCCCAGCCACAAATAATCATCATCAGGTGTGACATAATGGAGATCAGCTTATAAGCCTCCCTAACCACAAATAATCATCATCAGGTATGACATAATGAGATCAGCCTGTAGGCCTCTCCAGTAATAAATAATCTCAATAGCATGTGACATAATAGAGATCAACTCATATGCCTCCCTAGTCATAAATAATCTCAACAACTGTGTGACATAATAGAGATCAGCCTGTAGGCCTCCCTAGCCACAATGAAGATCCATTGCCTAAACATCAAACAACTAGCAGCTGCTAAATCCCTAAGTTAACTAGTCAACCCATCCAGTGGGTGTCTAACTCATGGGCCAAGTAGCTCATTTTAAGTCCATTTATTAACTAAAAGTGTTCTTATAATATTTAAGATGCAATAACATACAGTTATAAATTTTAATACATAGTTTATTTTTCAGCCAGTCTGGCATAGCCAGATTTTAGCTCTGCCGAGTAAAACCCCAAATAAATATTAAGTTATGTTATCAACAATATCCAATGTTTAATATGTTATAAATTATCATAGCATAAATTCTCAGGAAATTAACACTTTCTATCCAGTGATATTTTTGGTTCTGGTAATGGTCAATTAGACACTTACAGGTTATTTCGACCACTTTTCAAGACACATTTTTGGGATTTTATTAAGTCCAATTTTAGCACATTTTTCAACATTTCATTAAGCACATTCACAGGCCCAAAGCCAATCATATCTAGGCCACTTTTAAGGCCAAACAATAGGCACAATTGCCAATCATACTTATATCTCAAATCTAGCTAAAGGCATAAGTTAATGTTCAATTCTCATTGTTCATTTCAAGCCACTTTTTAAGTAATTGTTTTAGGTCATAGCCATATGTTTTAGTTCAACATTTTTAGCCATTTCAAAGATACATTCTCAAAGTGTATTTTATCTATCAACATGCCATATGCATTATTCAATTTAAGGTCATTATAAGCCAATTTCCTTAACCAAGATAATTCATATACTTAGCACATCCATGAGCTATATTACATGCCATATTGCCATCAACATGCTCTCAGCTTATTAAGGAAAATTATGCATACTTCCATTTCCTTTCTACCATATATCAATAGTCATTCACACATATATCCCATGAATATAATTACACACATACATACCCAATTTTAATCTAATTAACATAGATTACATAACATCACATATAATATTCATCCATAGTAATTCTCTAGTACAATCATAAGAGATGCATTTCATGGTGTTATCTGATCCCAATTGCTATAATTCTTACTTTAACATACCAAGAGATCCTTTATTCATATTTTAGTCATTATACATCCAAGCCAAACATCCATAATCACCAAAATTAGCAAGAAAATGAAGACTAATTTCCAAATCCTTTGAAACTTAGCTCCCTAATTCACTAAATCCTTATGTAATCAACATTCCCATTAAAGAAATTATTCATAAACTCAATATTTTAGCCATCTTAAAACTATTGTTCATCATCTTAGGAACCTAATTACTTGGAAGAAAGGCTTGAAGTTCATTTACAAGTGATAGAAGTCCCTTGAATCCATAAGAATAGCAAGTTGTCCTGCTTCCACGATGACTCTCCTCCCCCTTCGTGGACTTTAGTCTACCCTCTAATTGCCACAAACACCT